>VYZT01044297.1:1375-17773 GCA_013400735.1 Pomatostomus ruficeps | reverse complement strand
TTGTTTTGGTTTTTTTTAATTTTACACTGTTCTGTTTAGGTTGACCTGCTCATCCCTACGAAGATCACTGGGATAATCACCCAAGGAGCTAAAGATTTTGGCCACGTCCAGTTCGTGGGGTCCTACAAGCTCGCTTACAGCAATGACGGGGAGCACTGGAAAATCTACCAGGATGAAAAGCAGAAGAAGGACAAGGTAAAGCAGAGAGGAAAATCGGTGTTTTGGCTGTGGCAACACCACTGAGGAAAGTCTGCAGATTATTTAGTGGGGTTCAAAATTCATGGGATTCCACGGGTTGGAGTGAGGGTGAATAAAAGTCATGCAACACAAGGACACTCACAGAGCAGTCATATCACACCTGTCAGTGCCACGCATCTGATTTAATGCCATTAAATACAGGGCACAAAACTTGACAGTTCTCCCTTAATCAGAAATATGTCTTCATTTAACCCTAGAGCAGAAGATGTATAAATATCAGTGTATTTGTATATTCAAAACCAGAGTTTCAGTGCAGTTTTTGGTAAGTATCACCATTTTCAGTGACTTCCTGTACAGCATGTCCTTGTTACCCAGCCATTTCGGACAGATTTTCTCTTTATAGAAATTAATGGCTAGGGTTTCAAATACCCAGTGAAAATATTATTTTTATTGCACTATAAAATGAATAAGAAACATTAAAAAAGTTTCACAACTTCCCCTGCAAATGTTTAATGAGAGGCATAGGGAAAGTATAGGTTTGCTGATTGATTTACCTGGAAGCATTTAACTTTTCCCTCGTTATTCATTATACCTTTCCTTTAAACTGGATAACACTTTCATACGGCAAATACCTGAATTTCATAATAAGATCTGTTAAGGAAAATATTGCAGCATATGCATCACTTGGGGAAATGTTAAGCAAGATGACAAAATGCGAATTATTTATTAAATGTCTTAGTGGAGTTATGTCTGACTGAAATAAAAGTTAAATTTATTGAAATACCAGATGGCTGATGCGCCTGATAGCATCTCAAATCTTGGTATTCAGGGTGATAAATGTTCAAATTTTCACTTATATTTCTTAGTATAAATAATTTTTTTTCTGGGAAAAAAACCCAAAGTATTCTTCAGATAAGCCAAATTAATTTTCTTTCAAAGAGTGAGAAAACTTTTGATAAGCATTGACATGTTTTGTGTGAGTATAGGGAGACCTAACAATGAAGGGTTGGACAACTGTGTCTCCCACATTGCACTGACTATAAATGATTGATTAAATGTCATTGATTAGGGGAATGTGTCCTAAATTACTGGATAGAGCGTGTACATGACTCCATGTCTGCATTGTCAGGCCCTGCTATCCCGGGGTGACAAAGTAAACTCACACTCCTGAACCCCAAATGTCACCTCACTGTGGCTTTAACCCAAAATGAGTTTTTTATTTTTGTTTTTTCTAGAGGATTTTAGATAGGGTATAACACTCCTCAGGCAGGCCTACCAGGCCGAGGGCCTAAAGGAGAGCCACACAAGGAACCACACAGACACAGCAGCAGGAAAGGGCAGAAAGAGAGAGGGCAGAACCCTCTGACTTTTATTTATATGTTTTCACACATCACCGTGGATTGGAGGTAGAAATCACTACCTCTCAAGTCCAGTTGGTCAAAGTATTTGTCAATCATATTTCTCCACCCAGTATACTAGAATTATAAACATAGATACAGTTTAGGAAAACATAGATAGTTACCAAGAGAACCATGGCCATGTTTACAGAAAGTCAGAGAAAAATGTTACAGAAAGAAAACCACTGAACACTGCAAAGTCAGGGCAACATCAGGGAAAACAAAATCAGGTTGTTTTAGCCACCTGACTCCGAGGGCTCTGACACCAATGATTATGGATGTGTCTGGTATAACTGGTTGTCAGATAAAAATTGAAAACAAACAACTCACCTTTCGCAGGCACACCACAAATGCGTTCAATTTAAGTGACAGATAGTGGCTTCAGTTCTTTGTACACTTCCTATTTTAAATCCCTGGCATTTGAAAAGAGAGGGGAAAGTTCTGCTATGACAGAAATGTCTTCTCCAAACCAAACTTCTGCTCGGAACGGCTGCAATCATTTTATTGTAAAGGAGAACATGGATTAGAGTCCCTGGTGGTAACACAGTCACAGCAAATCCAAAAGAAAATGCACTCTGCCCTAAAGTTCTGTTCCAGTCTACATTTGTTTGTACCATTCGCCAAAGCAATTAAATTGTTTTTGCTTTCCTCATCAGATGGACTGTTAATTGCTGTACACATATTCCATTAGGAACAACGGAAAACTCTTAATCATTGTCTCATTTAAATGCATCACACCCAGTATTAATTAACCTCCCTGAGAATAAAATAAATGCATATTATTATGATCTTTTAACAAGTCGAGACCAATTAAAAGCAGAATAAGATCAAATGCACTTCACTGGAAATTAGAAGTTGGGATTTCAGAATCTAAATTTGTACAAAATAAACAAACAAGTTCACTTGATTTGAGTCTAGATCTCAGTCTTTGATACACAAATATCAAACTAAAGTATCTGGTTTGGTTTGGTTTTTATTTTCCATATCACAAACACCCAGAAAAGTTAAAAGTCTGATGACAGAGTCTGACTTTGCAGAAGTCAGTGAACTTGGCAAAATTTTATAGGAGGTAGGACTGGAAAGGGTCTCAAGACAGCTCTTAGCATGCAGCTTTTGACCTGCAAAGGCTCTGTGGTGATCTCCTTCCATGCCCTCTGAGGGATTCTCAACATAAAATGAGATTCAAGGACCCCCAGGGCCCTTCCTGTCACCCTTGAAGTGTTAAATTTCAGAGGTGAGGCTTAATTCATTCACCTGTCCTTCACCTCAGACAAGGCTGAACCATCCTCCGTCAGATTATTATTTAATATCTTCACAGAAACAGATGGTGATGAAAATTTCACAACATAAACAGTCAGCTCCAGTGTTTAAATATTCTTTTAAGGTGGAAAGGTGGCTTATCCTCTTTGCTGCAATACACCCATCCTGGCCTCAGAGGACACAAAAAACTGATTTTATCTTCATTTCTCCATTTTGTTTTGGCTGGAGTACCTCAGACTCTTTCTTCCCAGTTTCCATCATCCATTCATTACTGAGAATACATAAGTTTCTTCAGACAGAAGAATGGAGTGGCACCCAGCAAACCCTTTCTGACACCCAAACACCCTCCTCACCATTCCAGCTGGGTGGCTGCAGTGTGCTCCCCTGGGATTTTCCCACTGGATAAAAACCCTGGTATATGTGCACTGGGACAGAAATATAAATAAAAGCAAAATCACAAGGAGAAAAAGCAATGCTGAGCAGGAGAGGAATGGCACCATTAGTCCTATCTGATATTACCACCTTTGTACAAGATCCACTACAATTTCTTTGTCTTAAGGTAAAATACAAGATTTGCTCCCAAATGCAAGAGCACTGTGAAAGAAACCAAGTTTTCACAGCAAAGTGAAACTTCTGTGAAATGTTAAATCTGTTTTCAGGAGGTACATAAGAGAAGCTAAAAGTAGATACCAAAAACTATCAACATAAGCAAGCATAAATTATTTATATTTTACCCTCATTAGTTCCATTTATTAACTGAACATCTTGATTTCCTCCATGAAGGAGATTTCTTATGTCTTCTGTATGTGATTTAGTCATCCTATACTCATCCTGTGATCCTTGTTTAATCATCAAAAATTTAGGAGAAAGGTGACTCCAAAACATTTAAAGAAAGGAAAACAAGATGAAAGAAAAAAAAAACTTTTAAAGGCACAGACACCAAAATTATGGAGATATTGGTAGTTTGGTAACAATGATTTGTGGGTGAATAGTGTGGCTTTATAATTAATTTAGGCAAGAGCTGAGAACATAATCCCACCTGGTGCTTAGCATCTCACTGCTGATCTGTTTACAAGATGAATCCCAACATACCAGCAGGTCTCACCAAATTCCTATGGCTGTTCACTTTTCCCTCTTCATCATTTTTTGAAGTTCTTTTACAAAAGAGAAAATTCCTAACTGGTCTCTAGTATGATGTTGTATACAATACATTGTATTTTATATATATATGTTTGTATAAATACATAAAATATCGTATCTTGCACACTGTGTATAGCCTGTAAATTTAGCCAATGCTTAACAAAATAGTGGTTTAGAGGAGAAGGAAACACATTGTTCAGTTTTTGGACCATTTCAAAGGGAAGAGCTGCTCCAAGAGCGGTGTTTCCTGCAGCTCTGGCTTGGCTCCTGCTACTTTAATGGCCAGTCATCTCATTTCACATCTGTGCTGGATTCCTCTGAGTGCAGACAAAAAGTTACTGGGAAAAAAAAAAAAAAGAAAAGGATGTCTTTAGGAAATGGAGTCTTTCTCATTAATTTCAAATAGTTTGAGTTGCCTGGAAAAAAAATATGAAAGCTTTACCCGTTGCCTTCAAGAAGCAAAATAAATTACATTGCAGGCTGGCACATAGGAAGAAAATATATTTTAGAAACAGAACCAGAGCTAATAGCTATCTTGTTTTTCTCAACTAGAGGTCAGTAGCTCACTGTACCTCCAAAGTTGAGGATGTCCAAACCAAATCTGACCTTTTTCTCTTTTCTTTCTTTTTTTTTTAATCACATTCCACAAGTGATTTATAAATTGCACAGCCTGCTGTAGGTAACTTAAGGCCGGCTGCGGTGTCAAATGGCGTTTCAGAGGCTGGTTTTTTGCAGGAAGATGAGAACATTTGAAAGCAGCCTAGAGGAGTCTGGCAGTCTGCAGCACTGTCAGTCACCGTCAGCCATCACCAGTGCAATTAACTGAGGGTCTACAACACCCAGTATGCAAATGGCCACTGGGTTTGTGCACAAAGAGATGAAATAGTTATAATTTGCACATTTCTGAATGTGCGGTCTACGGCTAGGGTGAGAGGAGGCAGGAACCTACTTATTAAAGAAAAGTTATATCGTGTCAGGTTAAAGATCTTTGTGCAGGATTTGCTAATGGTTTTTTCTGATGGTGTTTAATTATTATAATATCTGATTTACACTGATACATCCAATTCCTACGTATAACCTACATACTTGGCACACACAGGTAATGAACTTTTTTTTGAGCAATATTACTTAAATTATTACTATTGAATACTATTATTTGTAATAATAGCTGCAATTTCGATCTAAACAACTTTTTCTTTTTTGTCTGTACTGGCTTAAATGATGAGTACCTTTCCACTACTTTGAGATGAATTATCATGATTTGTGCCAGATGAAGATCTGGCTGTGCTCATTTCAGGTGTGTTCTCAGCACTCACATCTCTCTCCCTCACACCACACCAAAACAAAAGGGGAAGACAAAATGGGCAAAAGACAAAATGCTTATATTAACCACCTCCCCTTAATTTCTGTAAACATTTCTGGAGGGAGGTTGGTCTTCAAAATATTTTTCTCTTTGGCTTTGGACCTCCTATAAACCATGCACAGTGGACTAAATTTCCATTTTCATAGCATCAACTTGTAGATCAGATGGGAAAGATAGTAAGAATGTGAGGGTATGGTTCATAAGTTTAAAAGTTTCGTCCCCCCTCTATGTATTCTGAACCTGAATAAATAATAAAGGCTGTATATGACATTTATGCACTTTCTGTATAGTAACTGAGACAGAGAATGTCTTTTTCTCCTCTTATTCACTCAAAAAATGCATGTCCTGACAAACACATGCTTGTGCCACTTTTATTTTTTCTGAGTATTGAGATGTCCTGCACTGAAGCAAACTCAAAACAGGAGCCATGACTAGACATTCTTTATAAAAGATCCTTCCTCTAATGTAAGCATGATTAACTGCACCATGATATAACATTTTAACATTTTTTTAAATATTCTGCTCAGTATGAAAAATATTGTTAAGGTACATCAGGCAACATTCCTTTCCCCAAGCTGCTAATCTTCAGGTATTTCTCCTAAATCAGTATGTCTTAAAACACAGGACAGTTTTCTTTTTAAAATTCTAATCAACTTACATTGTCATTATCTGGATTTTCTGCTAATGCCATAAAACACTTCTTTTATGTTGAAAAATCTCACTGAATGTGTGAAGCCAAGACATTCAAATTTCTTGCTGGACACAAGTATAAACAAGAATTGTTTGTATTTCAGAAATCTTTTCAGCAGAGAATATCAGTACCTATTTCCCAGGCTTTCACTTTTATTTCCATACAATAATGACAATTTAAGTTATCATATTTAAAAGTACAGCAGCATTTTCTGGCTGTTTCTTTTAACAGCAGCTGCAGGAGGCTGAGCTGCAGAGGAGCTGCACAGAGCTGTGTAGAGGGTCTGCATGTTTAAAACTGCTGGAGCTACTGAGTAAACATTCTAGCAAGTTGCACCTTTTGAGTTTTCAGACTGACAAAAATAGATACAGCCACTGGAAAACTCGTAAAGTTCTACAACAGGGTTGTCAAAAAGCAGGAGCTTTTTGGGCCAATTGCACCAAAAAAAACCCCAAAAAAGTCAGCTTGTAATATGGCAGCCACTGGTTTTGGGCAGGGTGAAGCTCTGCCCAAAGGAAGGTGCATCCTGTAGTAGATGACCAGAAAACTGGAAAAGTAGGGTTGTTATTTTTCCCTTTCCCAGCTCTGGCTTTTTTTATTTTTTCCTATCCATGTCCTTAACAGCCCCAGCTGTTCCTTCCCCCTCACAATTTATCTGATCTTTAGCAGCGGTTAAAGGCTGTGGAAGCTGTGCCACGGTTTAATTATGTGTTGAAAGGGGAATTGTGACCTTTAGACGGCTTGGGAGGACCCTGCTATCATTGCTCGTCCCCTCCTGGCCCTGCCAGGGGACACTGCAATATCGCCTGATATCGATTTTCCCCATGCCACTTATGGCTTTATAGACCTCTCCTGTATCTCCTCTCAGGCTGGAGAGACTTACCTCTTTAACAATTCCCAAAAAACCTTTGCTCTTGCTGGTTTTTTTCTGTGTGTTCTTGCTGGTTTTTTCTGTGTGTTTGTTGTCTGGGATGAGGCAGGAGCAGACCTGCAGCCACCCAGAGCTCAAAGTGAAGCACTGACACTGAGAACTCTCATTCTGGCTTTATTCCTTGAGCACAAATCACTCTGGGGTTATTTCTTCACTGGGAATTTTTTTTCTTTACATAGAGCATTATATTGTAATTCCAACATCAGCCTCTCAAATGCTGAAAAATCATTGCAGTCTTCAGAGGTATACTGAAAAAAAACTGCTCAGAAACAAAGTGAGGAGTGGTCATTGAGAGGCACCAGCTTTTCAAGAGTTTTTAATTACTTAAGTGGTTTATTTAGTATTGACTGTTTGGGCATAAAGCAACAGGTAGGCAAAGAAAACTTACTTTTAGCTACAGAAAAAGCATGTTCTGTCTTTTTCTACTGAAAAGGCATGTTCTGTCTTTTGTCTTCCCTGCTCTTTCCAAATTCCTTGACTCCATCAGTGAATTAAGGCTCAAGGAAAATGAAGAGTGGTAGAGGATATGGTTTTTCCCAAAAGAAATTTGCCATGGGGACGCAGAAGAAAGAACAGTAAATTTCTGTTAGAATGTTATATTTCTTTCAGGTCACATTTGTGGATGCTGACAAAGCTTCCCTCACTTTCTGATAAATTTATTTCCCTAGAATTATTTTTTCTGACCTAGCACATTTGGGTAATTACTTGAAAATAGGTCTTGAATTTTGAGGGAAGGTATATTTCGTATTTGCATAAAATAACCTCTGAAAAAGATGAGTTAGACTTCAAGTGATAATGAAATCATACATGAGTTAAAAATAGAATTTAATTCTTGTTTTCCTGCTGTAGGTAAATGACATAATCCTCCCTCCTTCAGCTGTATTTGTTGCTGGTTTTGCAACACATAATTTTATTTATTTTGCATATCTACATGCAGATATGAACACTGGGGCTGTAGAAAGGTTCCTCTGGTAAACAACAGTTTTTGTTCTAAGCCTTCATTTAAATGTTATCTTTGAAATGTATCTTCCATAGGAGGAATGAAAGAGTGAATAAAATAATTTTCCAGCAGTTCTGCAGCAAGAGCTGTCTGCAGTTCTGCATTACTCAACATCTAGCCTGGTAAAAAATATCAACAGATATGTCTCATGCACGTGAAAGAAATTAAATGAAAAGAAAAAAAAAAAAACAAAAAAAAAACTTTAAAGCTTTCCTAGCTGCATTTCAGATGTTGGGATGTGCCACTGTAATTTCAATAATGAACCAACTGCCTGTTATTTTCTGCTACAAATGAAATTGGACTCAAGGTGCAAACCTTGTTAGCCTAAACTCCTGCTGATTTATGCATCAACACTGTGCTCGAGCAGCAAACAATTTTCCCCATGGTAAATAATTTAATTTTTTTCCCCTCAGACTCACAAAACCGATGTTTCTGCCGCCATTTCTCTCTGCCACTTTATCCATCAGAACTCCCACATCCTTTCACTCTCCCACCTCTGTGGTGGTGTGATGGCAGAGGAAAAGGGGAATTCATTACTTGTAAAAGAGTATCACCTGGGGAGGGGACAGATTTTGTTTGATGTGCTAAAAGGACAGTGCTGGAGAGGAGCTTCCAAAATCCAAAGAGGGGCAACATGGAGAACAAAAAGCTTTGTGAACATGGCACAAAGGAACCAGAGTCAGGACTAAAATGTTAGAGCAACCACCTCGGACTTCGAACTCTGATGTTTTCCCAAGAACTTCCAGGAAACTTGTAATTCGGCATTAATTCAGTCATATAAGCACGTCTCCGGGAGGTCCATATTCTTCTCTGTGTGTCGCAAACGACAGCCATTCATTTTGAGTTGAAAAGCCATCAGGATCCATTTTTACAAATGAGAAGTGAATTGGCTGACATTTTCAGAGAATGAACATTTCCCATAAAAAGTGAAAATAACCCAAGGGGATAATCTGATCATTTTGCCAAAAATTGGTACTGTGTCCTTTGAATTTAAATAGTGCCTGGCAGGGGAAAAATCTGGCACTGGTTTATCACAGATAGGAGTTTGATAACTCACTTTTGTGCTGGTTAGCCAATACAGGTGGAAATAAGATCATAACACGCACTGGACTGCATTAGGATGTTTTACTTTTATCACAGCCTGATGCCCTTAATTCATCTGCTGACTTTTGTTTGACATGAGAAGATAATATCCTCGATAATCACCAACTTTACAAGGGTTTATAGAGTTGCATCCCAGCCATGTTCATAAGCGATACAATAAAAATTCTTAACTTTAATTATTAATGCTATTTTCTCAGAAACAGTAACAGGATCTCCTGGGATTAATTTGAGCTGGTACAAAATGCCAAGTAAAAAAAGACACTTAATTTTTTAAATGTTAATGGTTTTTGTGTAACTTTCAGAGCACGGCCCTGGCAGAGCAGCAAGTGAAGATTTGAGTAGAAGGCTCTACCTGCAACAAGGCTGAGTGTGTCATGGCATGCCATGAAATCACAAGGTCTTAGCAAAGGCAGGGGCTCACGGGATCACAATTTTGAGTTGGGAGGGATCTCAAAGTCCATCCAGTGCCACCAGGCAGGGACACAGTCCATTACCGCAGGCTGCTCCAAGCCCCATCCAACCTGGCCTTGGACACTTCCAGCATGGATGGGGCAGCCACAGTTTCTCTGGCCAGGGCCTCAACACCCTCACAGGGAAGAATTTCTTCCTAAAACCTAACCCAGACCTTCTCCTTGCCAGTTTAAATATTAAGCCATGTGTGGCGATGATAAAAATTCATGGCAGGGCGAGGGAATGCCAGAGTTTCACTGTGGCCCCAGGCAGCGCTAAAACCTCCTCGTTGCTTCCCCTCCAGGTGTTCCAGGGGAACTTCGACAATGACACGCACCGCAAGAATGTCATCGACCCTCCGATCTATGCCCGGCACGTGCGCATCCTGCCCTGGTCGTGGTACGGCCGCATCACCCTGCGGTCAGAGCTGCTGGGCTGTGCGGCCGAGGACTGAACCCACCCCGCACCACCCGTGCTCCCGCTGTAGAAGAAGCTGTGCAAAGCCTGTAGGATGCTGAGTGGGGTTGTCCCATGAACCAGTGCTCGCTCATTTTATGGTAGGCCGCTAGCTGTCTTTCGCCAGGAGGTCTAAGCCTGCCCTTTAAACAATCCAATCCGATTTTGCCCTCGAAAATCTGTTGGTGTTGTCCCTTCTGCTGTGGAATTATCCTCCTAGTTTTCCTTTGAGTTGTTCACCACCAGTTGAAACACATTAAGGGAAAAGGAAAAAAACAAACAGCAGCATCCTTTTTACAAGGGAAGAGAAATAGCATGACGAAGCTCATTTGCAGCTTTAGGAACATTGGGCTGACGAGTTCTTCATAAATCATACCGTCATCTTACTTGCAAAAAGTGATACTGCAGCTTTTAGCAATAAGTTTACTTGGGGATGACTGCATTATAGTAATTGTGCCTATCAAACACTGTCAGTACTTATGACACATATTTTGGGAGATGCTCCATGGTACTGCAGAGTGGAGTACCTGTGGTGTTAGGAGCTACCTTTCACCACCCTCATCCAGACAGCAGAGTCTGCGCACCTGGAGGGTTTTCCTAAATGCCCCATTTTCCTTCTCTGTTTTGCATGCTGTAGACACAGCCTCCATCTTTTCTGTTTAGTGTCACACTGCTGGTGTTGTTTTCCTTGGAAGATGCCACCTGGTTTGCATATGTAACCAAATCAGTGTATTATGAGGTCAATGAATTTGCCAAAGTTTTTCAGTTCTGCTTGAGGTGCATTTTCTACAAGGAGACTGAGGTGAGGCACCAGGGTACCTGTGGTGTCTCATCTTGGGTACCCACACGGGCAAAGCACACAACACATCCGAAATCCCATTCCATGATGATTTGTCCAGGGGTGAGCACACAACCCAGACACACCTGCCCACCCCATTACTGCTTTCACAAACCCTCTGAATTTCTGTGAGAGGGGAAATGTGGGGAAAAGGAACCAGTTGCTAAAAGACACAAAAGACACAAAAGACACACAGGAGGAATGATTCCTTTCCTGCCAGGAAACCCTCTCTTTAGGCTCTTCCTAAAGTCACAACTTTCCTCCCAGAAGGCAAGAGGTGATATAGGAGCACACCAAAACCTGGCCCTTGTCACCCTCTGCTCCTAAAAGGTCTTTTCACACACACCCCAGTGAGCTATGAGGAGGCTGTTTCCTGTCATGCCCCACCTACAGAAATGCTTCTCACACAGCACGATAGCAGCCCCAGTACAAAAAGTAGTTTTTAGGAGGAAAAGTGGAACAATAGGGGGGACATTCTCCCCCGTGCCTCAGTTTCCCCTGCTGATTGAGATGACAATACCAATCTTTGAAGAGCAATCCAAGCTTCCCTGGAGCAGAGTGCTCTGTGACTACATTAGAGTAGCACCTCAGTCTAAGAAAGATCCCGGGACAGGGAGTGAGGGGACATTTTATCTGTTACCTGAAACAACAGCACTTGGGATTACTACCAACCTTTTAATTTCATAACATGCTGATGTGGAGAGAGAGAGAGAATGAGAGAGAGAGAGAGAGAGAGAGAGAGAGATGCAGCTGCCTGTTTTAGCAAATGTCACTGAACTTATATTTTCTGTCACTGTTACATTCACACCAAAACTCTGAAGTATGAACTTGGGCACTGCTTCCCAGGCCAGCAGCTAGCTGGCCCACAATCTGCAAAGGGCAAAGTTTACCTTGGAAACAAAACGGTTTGGATTTCGAAAAAACCTGCATTTAATCACACATTCTCCACCACAGACTAAATATATATTATCCATTGAACTGTGAAAGACTCTAGAATAGCAGCCAGGAATTTTACATACAAGAATTGGGGATATAATGGTGGCGGTTTTCTGATAGTGTCACTAAAACTGTCACATTTTAGCAAACAGAACACCCTGCCTCTACAAAATGACTTAATCCTTAAACTGTATTTATACAAGTATTTATTTTATAAGGCTTAGACATTTAAAGACTTCTAAAGAAGAGTCCTGTAAAGGTAAAAGTATGTGTAAGAAATGTTGAGGTCCTGTGCAACACTGCTAAGTTTGTTCTTTATTTTTTACTTTGTGCTGCATAACAAAAGCCACTAGACTGTTACTGTCTTGTCTGTAACTGTGTTAACAGCATTCCTTAACTATGTATATATGGAGTGGTCTTCAAGCAAAAGGAGCAATTTTAAAGAGAAAGTCAATCACTGTGGTGGTACTTCTAATGAGAAAAAAGAAAATCTGAATAACAGAGGACAAGTATATCCTCACATTATCTACTGCCCATATTTTGCAATTTAGGCTTTAGGTTAAAAAAAAAAAAAAGATAAAAACTAGTAATGTTTATCTCTTTAGGATGCAACACAGTACTTAAAAAGGTTTAAATACATTTTCTATTATGGGAGAGCAGTTGACCCTGAATTTAATTACAGATATGAAGAATAGCATGTAGCTATTTCACTAACTGACTGTATCCAAAAAAGAGAAGGCCATTTCAGAAAATTAGACTTCCTAGTTTAACAACTTGTGTTAATGTTCTTTTGAAATATTTGTTTTGTGTTTTTAATATTGGGACTGTTTTTTTCATGTTATTCATCTTTTGTGACTGCAGTTTTGGTTTTGAATTAATAGGTCTTGGTTTAGTAATTTAATTGTTATTCTTTCACCTGCATGTAGAGTTCTCATTAAATGTAACACAGTAATTTTAAATTGGTCCTAATTTAGTGTTGAGTATTTTCATCCTCATGTCCTGTGTCAGCTGCCAGCAGTCATCACAACCTGCAAGGATAGCTCCATACCTTGTGTTAATACTCCATGATAATTCATTAAAAAATCATATATGTGATGCCTTTACAATTTCAACCTTCATGCTGGGGGAGTTTCCAATGACATTATTCCTCAGCTATCAAAAAGCTTTCTTGGAATGGCATTTCCAGCACCAAATTCTGCTCCCAGTGTCAACAGTATCGATCTGAAATAGCTCTTGGTTTAAATGGAGTCCTTCAGATTTAACAAAACAGGTGGAAATCAGATTAGGGGATAGAATTAAACTTTTTTCCTTCAATTTTATATTGTTGTCTGGGTGAATACCATTGCCATAAGGGGCAAGTTAGAAATTAACACAGCTGTGCTTTCCCAGTGAAGGCAACCAGCACCACAAAACGTCCCTTTAAGAGGGGACAGAGAAAAGCTCGGAAATGATCCCTGACTCCTGTATTAATTGTTAACAGTGACATTGAACAAGACCAAAAGCGTTCTCCTAATTAAATTTCACCCTGAACCAGTTAAGTACTTGTAGGCAGGCGTCACCTTTATGTAGCTGGGTAATGTGCTACGTTTATAGCCTGGGAAATAAAGCATTGCCATGAGGCTCCTTTTTATCTGTGCTAAGGGCCTGTCACCATAACTGGCTCTGGTTCTGGGGTTGACTTTCTCTTTTGGAATGGCTGCATACCAATTAAGTGTCAGTTTTGAAGACTAAGGATACTAAAATGAGTGTATCTTTGCTATACAACAAATGTGAACTATAATATTCAGTGCTGGCTTCTGATGTGTCAGTAAGTACAGAAGTATCTTGGACACAAATGACCTTTGCAACCTTTCAAGCTGTGTGATATTCAAATGGTTTTGTATATACTTAAATCATGTAGAACGATGTAAAACCAGTACAACCTTGTCTAGTCTTCAAACTTAACAATAAAACTTTTGAAAAATGAGGTGATTTCCTTGAAGCGGTCATATTGCAACGCCTTGGAGGAGACACAACTTATCTCAGCCTCACTGGAGGTAAATGTGGAACAGAGATACGTCATGACATTTTCCTGGACTCACCCACAGGGTCTTTCTGGTAGGTAAGTTTGTTTCTGGCAAAATCAGCAGTTAGTGCTGTGCTCCACTCAATGTGTTCCCTTTGTTCTTCCAGATTAAAAAAAAAAAAAAAAACTGTAGGTTTGAACGAGTCTAAAAATATTTCTTTGCCCCTATCCTGCTGCTCTCTGAATGAGAACCAGAAATGTAAAATGACCATTTCATTTCATATGAGTCAAATTTTTTGGGATAGTTATCAGTCCTTATCCTCTCTCCTCCACTCCTGCATAGGCAAATTAATTTTTGAGAAGATAAGGAGTGGCTGCAGCCCAGACTTGCTATGAGATGCCACAGCAGGGCTGGCATTTGCTCATACCCTTGCCCTTTTTTTGTTTGCTATGCAGCCCGCTCCCCAAAATTCCTTATATTAATTAACCCTACGATTTCAATTTCTGAAGAAGACTAGAGGATAAAACAGCACTTGGAAAAAAACATTCACTCCCAAATTAAATTATATAAAAATTTTTGTTTAAGAGAGATGGAGCTTCAGTGGTTTACACCTTGAATGAGCCCATGAATACACATGCTTTTATTTCATAATGGTTTCAGCTTGTGTCCTTTTACCAAAAATAATCTTTTAGAGACAAAAAAGTCATCCACAATATCCAGTGTCTGCCCAACATGCAGTCTCAACACTCAGCACTCAGTACAGCATGTTGTCTTCCAGCTGAAAAGTCACAAAATTGCAATTTTGCTTTATTACAAATATCCACCATTCTCAAAAATGAGAATACAACACTGCATACAGGAAGAGGAGTACTTTTGGAGAACGATGGCTGAATATCAGCGCTTCAGTCATAAATTTCGGCATCTTGAAGCTTTCTGACTTTTAGTTATAAATTGCAACTGTTTCACAAAACATGGAGGCTTTTCCTGAAGAACTGAAGAGTGGGTTTTTCTCACATTCTTCATAACATACACCCCCAGGAATTCTAGTGAAGACAATGAGAGAAAATAATGAGTAACTCTCTTCAGAATAGCACCTATTTATCAATGTCCACACTCCTATATTTGTTGTTAATGAGCTCAAGGGATTAACATGAATATCAACACTCTACATCATCATGAAATAAGTAGTCTCTGATACTTCTGTGGTAAACACTATGACACTTATTTTATACCTTAAATTTAATAGCAGGAGATCAATCTGTTCACTTAGTGATTACTAAGCGACCTGTGATCACTTAGTCTTAGAAATCAAATAGGACAAATTAGAAGATAAGTTAAAAACAGGACTAAATTAAGATAATTTTACTGATTCAAAAGTCTTTTTTTAAAATATAATTTGCATAATTTTCTTAATAAAGAGATACACTTTAGAATGCAAAAGACTGCTTTAGATTAAGAATCTAAAACACAAAAGGCAGAATTGCACAAACCTTTGTTATGCAGCATTATGACCACATTTATACCAAAGTAACTTTCCAAGATACAGATATCAATGTAAATATACATTTTTACATTCTTCTGAATGTGAGAACATGGAAACATGTCTTAGTCTGACAATTTGTCTTGCTAGGAGTGCAACAAAATGTGTTTTACCAGTGTGTGTTAGTAAGAATTATTGGGTTTCTATGTAATTTATATAAAATTGGAAGTAGGCTCCACGCGTAGGGAGTGTACAGGAAGCATGGTGAAACACAATTGGGGCACAGGAGATGGGAAGGAGGGCCACAGCACGGCCTCTTGGTCACAATAATATTCCTCCTGGAGCGTTCCCTCTGGTTTTCCAGCTGATGGGCTGTGGTTATCTGAGGTCACACATCAGCTGATGGGTCAGCAGGCACACCTCTCACTAGACGGAGGAAATCAGCCCTCAAAATGCACTAGGAAAGGTCACTGATCGTTTGCACCAGACTGGAAAATCCAAAGCAGACTAAACGAATGCATTTGTTGTCTGGGATGCTGTGAGAGGTCAGCAGGAGCTGGGAAGAAATGTATTGTGCTGCCTTGGCCACAACAAATGCAATGGAGTAAAACTGCATAAAATATACTTGTGAGGCACGGCAGCAAGATCAAAGGGCCCCTAAAAAGTGATACATGCCATTTTCCTGTGAAAGTGTCAATATGATGGAGGTGTTATAGACACACCGTGGACTTGCACGAGGTCTGCTGAGATGGAATCACCCTTCTGAAGAGGGAGGGGAACCTCAGTCACAGGCTCTTTAGGAAGGACAGGCAGGGGAGACAAAAGGAGAGGGTGTCATGGATAATCAAAGGCCAGCTGGAGTTCATGGAGCTCTGCTGGGATGGATGAGGAGACAACAGAGAGCTCACATTTCAGAAATAAAGGGAGGGGTGACATTACAGCAGGGATGTGCCACAGGGCAGGAACAGGTGACAGCATGGCAGGGATGTGCCACAGGCTGCAGGAAGAGTCAATGGAGCCCCTCTAGGGACAGACAGGAGCAGCCTTGTGTTCACAAGCCCTGGTCCTCAAGGAGGACTTCAACCACCCCAAAGGAGAATCATGGGTTGGGTTGGGTTGGGTTGGGTTGGGTTGGGTTGGGTTGGGAG
>VYZT01044294.1:0-53064 GCA_013400735.1 Pomatostomus ruficeps | reverse complement strand
TGAAGGCTCGGAGTCTTCTTCTCTCCACGTTCTCTACGTCTCCTGGGGTTTGTTTTCTCTTTTGGCCTCTGGTGTGATATCACTCTCTCTAGCTTTACAAGGTCAGTATCAAAACAACTCAAACAATCTGGTTAACAAGCTTTATCATATCTCGAGTACATTCTACACTTTAATTCTAACTATAAACATCAGAGCTACGCTGAAGCAGTACAGAGAAGTGTTTTTAACTATAAACTACCTGGAAAAATAGACACACACCTCACTCTGCACTTTCTCATTGCTAGTTGAAATAAACAAATATTATATAACTTATCTCATGCTCTGTCTAATCTCAGGAAGCCCAAACTCAATGTTACAGTATTCTCAGTTCACATCCAGACCCAGGCCTTTCTCAAACCCTGACCATCTCCAGTGAAGATACAGTTAAATTCCTTTATAAATTATTTTATCTATATATTACATATCTACATCTACATTTTATTCCACATAACTTCATTAATTGGGAATAAGATATTAACTAAATTTCTCAGCCTGTTGTCCCAACAAGAACTGGTATAGAGCTCAAATTCTTCATAGGAGTTACAAAAAGATTGAATTAGGAAGATACAGAAGAAAACCATTTTAATTGAATTGTTAGAGATTTTAGTAGGAAGACAGGTTTATGAATATTTTCAAAATGTCAGCAGGCATGTAAAGTGATCATACTATTGAAATGCATGGGCCAAACCCATCACGCTTGTTCCTGCCTTCTAAAGCAATTTATTCTGTAGGTTTTGCAAGCATGACTGCTTACATAAATATTAAATGGTAGAAAATGTATCACGTGTTCATTGGAGCACAATGAAGATGGAATATTTTCACAAAATATGATTGCTAAATTTGGAGTACAGGTGTTACATGTTTTCAAATATAAATACAAATAGTACATAAACTGTTCTTGAAATGAAGAATGAACTCTTAAAAATGAATTAATAGATAGTAATGATCCATTATTCAAGAAACGTAATTCTCTATTGACCATGGTAGGGTAAAAGGCAGCTGTGGCTTACAATTTATGTAAAGCAGATGTAAAACAGAGCTAAAGAGCCATATATGACAAATATGATAAAGAAAAAATAGGTAATTGTTAATATCAATTAGAAATTGTCAAGAATAGAAAATTAATAAAAGAAGTTAGAGATTGAGCTAAACAAATATGCATGGTTTCTACAGATATGAAAAATTAAAAGATAAGAATAACCAAGATGAGTACATCCAATATTAAAGAAAGCCTCAGTTTGGTAGCCTCCTGTAGTCGGCAAAATTATCAATAGAGCACCATAAATATTTTAGCTCTGTATTTGGACAAAAGTATCATAAGACATTTTATTTCACACACAGACTTTCCAGTTTTTTACTAACTTAGAAGGGCTGCAGAAATTTGTGCTTGGTATAAATATTTCTAAATAGGTAGTTTCTGTAATACATGGTCAGAAGTCCTAGGTAAGGAGATCTAAAATCTGTTGATGTTCTTTCTAGTTAGTCTTGGAACAGGATAAATTCTGGTAAAATGAAATAACAACAGTGATGAAATGCCAGCTGTTGTTGCAGTATGTACTGTCTTTTCCCTATTAAAAATGTCAAGAAGGATGTCCCAAGTGCTGGCTAGGCTGACACCTATTCCTGAAAAAAACAGAAAGTGCCAATGAAATTAAATTAATAAAGACTCAAAGGACAAGAAAGTAATCAATTTCAGACAGCATGACTTTCTAAAGAGAAACTCTTGTCAACAAACTTGATTTAAATCTCAGACATCATGGCAGATTTGGTTGATGAATGTAATTGGGTAGGAACGCTGCATTATGATTTATTGCAAGGGGCCTGACTTTGTGACTTATGACATTCTAATGTACTGAACAGATGTCAAAAAGCTGTTGCCAATGAGAAATTATCCTGGATGTGAGTGATTTCATTGGGCTTTCATAGACATTGGTACAAAGCCACATTTTAATCAGTGATCTGGAGATAAATGGAAATGACCCATCAGGGAACTGGTGGATGACACAAAGACTGATAGGAACTGTAAACAAAGATGCAGTCATTCTCAGCCACTGAGATCACAAACCAAATGTACTTTAATACACCTGCACAGCCGTACAATTACCTCCCAAATATATTACATTTAAGAAAAGGTGACATTAACACGGATCTCTGGGTTGTAAGGAACATGCAACTACTCATGCACTCCCAGAATGATGCAACAGAAACAGGTGAATCTTGGATGTGAGAACATCTAAGGGAACAATTGACTGGGAACAGCTGAAAATTTGAGGAGGATCTGATAGACAGAATTTATTTTACAACTGGAAAAAATGCCTTAAAAATTGAGACTGCTTGATTCATTTAAGTAAGCAGAAGATACTGAGGGATGACGGATCGCCTTCCTGGGAACAGTACTAATGGATTTTCTAATCCATCAGAGGATTTTAAAACTAATAATGTAAGAGTTTAACAAGAACCAGTGTATGAAAACTAAAGCCAAACAAAACTGAATTGTACTAAGCCTGGAAAACCTTGTGCACACTATAATTTTTCAAAAACACAGTTACTAAATTTGTACAATTAGCGAATCAAATGTTTTCAGAAATGATAATACAAATATTGGATTTACATAACCAGTAGTATTAGACACAATATACTGAGCTTAGCAAAGCAGTGCAGGTACAGTCTCATTGCTTTCTCTTCTATCTTATTTTCTCTGAATGAACACTGACTTACATAAGAGCATTAAAAATATTGAAAATATTCCACATTTGAGTTAGTTAATTATTGCTGAATTTGGAAGACTTTTTTTTTTGTAGTGGTGATGTTTCTTATTGGAACTGTAATATTATACAATGCTTTTTCTCCAGAATAGTAACTCAATTTAAAAACAAGTATGATTTAATCTTAAGTTGCAAGTTGGGCTTGGTCACTTCCCATTGCAAACATATCATTCCATCAAGTTTTATTTGTGCTAATGTTCACATAAATTGCATGTCATATTTCACAGAAATATTTGCAGAACACATTAAACTTGTTAACAATAAATAGTCACAAATAACAATTCCCATTTCGCTGTAAATAGAAGTGACCTCTAACAGAAAAGTTAGAATTGAAAAATCTATGGTTATTTTCATTCTGGAGAACATACTTGCTGTGGTGCAACAAATAAATATTTTTACTTTCTCTCTCTTCTCCTCCATTGTCTGTAAGAACAAAACAATTCTACTAGTAAAGGATGTAACAGTATTCAGCTTTTATGACTGAACACTGCTGTAATTTTTAATGTCGTAATTACAAATGAAAACAAATGAATGTGGTATTTGGAAAAGGCAGTAAACAGGAAATTGCCACTGTGGGCAGGAAAGGGATCTATAAAAAGAAAACCCAGATAAGTCAAATTATACAAAGAACACCCAACTACACTTTGCTTGTCAAAACAATTGCAGTTTTCATCTATAAAAAGACGCTTCTGGGTGGTGACTCAAAACCCCTACATTTGCTATTTCAGATGTAATTTCCCTCATTCCATTCTCCTCTGGTGTCAAGAGTATAAAAAGAGACACAGATTGCACGCTCCCTCAGCAGACATCCTGTGAGCCAACACAACCTTTCCAGAGCTAAATTCTTTACTTTAGTTGTACTTGGAGTTGGGTTTTCTTCTGTGTGTAGGTAAAAATGTGATACAAAAGTGAAGACGAACTTTGAATTTGGCCATTCATAAAGTAAGTTTTGCCATCCAAAGATACCTGGACTTTGTCTTTAGATGGATGCAGGGGCAGGACTACACTGTCACTCTTAAGTGGCTAGGGACAAACCTCATCCCCTTCATTTTTCTTTTTTTTTCCACTTGCCCTTGGCAGGGGAAGCATTGTTTTGTTTACTTTGTGGGGCAGAAGGGGGAGAGAAAGGCCTGGTAGTTCTGTTGGAGATTTTCCCTCTGGTCTAGAGTTTCCCCAAGGGAAACTGAAATCCTGGTATTTCAAATTTATGACCTAGACATATGCTCAGCAACATGTCTGTTCCCCAGCGTGCCCAGGGCTGCCGTCACCTTCTGGGGAGATTCTTTGTTCAGCTCTGCCTCTCTTTAAGCCTTACTAGCAGCTGGTGCCCTTGTAAATTCAAGGGCTGCCCTAGGCCAAGAAAAGCCAGAGGCTAAAGAAAAAAGCTCTTGTCATCTGCTTTCACCCTTATTAAATGTCTTGTAAGGCAGTTTGACCAAATCTTGTGGGAAGACAGCAGCTCCTTGCTGCCCAGCAGCCCTGTCTAGACAGGGTCACCTTGATATGTCCCTGCCAGGCAGGACTGGCATAGACAGTGCTTCAGAATCAGTCCAGCATGTGGACAAATGCATTGCTCAGAACAGAGACATAAACTGATAAGCAGAAATAGATATGAGTGTCATGAAGGAGGATCTCTTCCTTTTCATTCAGATAAGCTGCTATTATTTATTCTTCAGTCTGCATTTTGCATAATCTGACATTCAATAGAATGGAATTTTCCTATGAAAGCTGACCCACATTTAGAGCATTGGAAGACGAGGGTGCTCCCTGCATGGCTTGTGGCTGGCATGTCAGATTTTGCATCTAAGTTGCAGGCAGTCTGAACTATACATTGTAAAAGATGTATGAATTTTACAAAGCAAAGCAGGAAGTTTCTATGTACATTCTTCTTTGCTTCATTTGAATCAATAGGCAGCATTTTGTTTTGTATCTGGCTACAACAGTGGAAAGACATGGGCATTTTGAGAGGAACCACATTTGTACTGAATTTCTTTAAAGCTTTTGGTCAAACTATAGTTGACAAACACTCATGACAAATGTAGCTGGTGCATGGCAATGAATAGAGGCGTGTGTCGAATCCACGAGGTATTTCTAGTCAAAAATACAGCTTGATAAACTAAGCAATACAACCATTTTCTTTGTACACAGAAGAAAACTCATTTTAGAGATTATTTCTACATATTATTTTATCTGTGATCCTCAACATTTACAGCTAAGCTCTCTTGACGCTGTATAACCTCAGAAGAGTAAGTAATCATAACCATGACCTGGAAAGGACATTAGCTTTTCCAGAGATAAATAAGTTCCTTTTTAAAATCTGTTACAAAAATATTATGGATGAAGAGCTTGAAAGTCAAAAGTTAAGAAAATGTCATATTGGCATATAGCCTTGACTCAGCTGCACAGGCATTGTTAATATGTATACTTACCTTCTTAGTCACAGTCACTAGCAATGTATCATAAGTGAGCAGGATCCAAGGCCTTGCGAATGTTGATATTATTTCTGATAAAACCTGGTCCATCCCTATGGTTTTATTAATTATGGGAACGGTGCATTAGTAACACAACACCTGTGGTTTTCACTGGTTTTTGGAGGAATTACAGGCTATATGTCATTAACCAGTGAAGCTGTCAGATAATTTTAGAAAGAAAGTGAGTACTTGATATTTCTCCTTTTCAGAATAAGTTTAATTTTCTGTGAATGGAAAGAGTGTCTGAATTTATAACTGAAATCCATTCATTTACAGCCCATGTATAATGTAGTTTTTGACAACTAAAGAATTTTACCACAGTTCTCTGTTGATATTCTGATCTACAGAGACCATCCTCTGTTGGTTGAGAGAATAATTTGCTTTTCATACATAATCAGCCCGGAGCTTCATCTGAAAAAAAAATCCCAGGATGCTATACATGTACATAAGATCCTTATTCAAATAATTCCCTGTTCTCTTGTATTACAGTATAAAAGTAGTTTCAGGAAATAGTCTTAAAAACTCAACCCCTTTTGCCTGTTCTTTGATCTATTTTCCTACCACAGTTCAAAAAGTTCAGCAAGTACAGTAAATAATTCACTATGTGTCCCAGAGCCATGTATTCCTGACAATGCTAATGTGCCATGGTCATATGTACTTTGTATTCCTAACAATAGTCAGTGTAAAGATGGGCCTTTGGAGTGAAATTCCACAGTTTATTCTATTACTAAGTATTAAAATCCATGGGCAGAAGTTTAAAACCAGATCCAAACTTTGCTCATTTTCTCTTGCTTTTACTGAGAGTCTTATAAAAGCCTATCCTTCATTTGGCTGTAAGAAATCTTCAGTGTCTGATTTTCTGGTTGCAGGCATTGTAACTCAAAATTTCTGTGGTTTTTATATTTCAAATAAATACGTACACACTTAGGACACTGGTATTTTGCACCTTGGGAAGAAAGGGAAAGAGACAGAAAAATGTGAAAGGAGTGGCCTTTCAAATGAAAGTACAGAGTCTGTTTCTCTACTCTGTCATTGTGTGATAGGCCATCACACAGGAATAGTATCTATTCCTGATGATTGAATAGAAGAAATAATCACATTCATAAGTGAAGTTGCCAGAATTTTGTGTGTTTAAAAAAAGGCTTTTGCCGATTAGGAAACATAGTCAGATAAAGATTAACTGTGGAATGGAGGTTGCATGTGACAAAGGTAGATAGGTTCAGAATAGCTTCATGACATTGAAGAATTTACAGGTTTTCTGATCTTGGACTTTGGGATATTTCTATCCAAAAGGTACTGAATCCTTTTTAGTGCTGAGAAGTGCTTCTGAATTTTTTAAAGCTTCTGCTAAGTTCAACAGGACTACTGAGATGAGTAGCAGGTGAGGGAGTCTGAAATTGGGGGGCGTGGGTGGTGTTCTCCTAGGGAACAGTCTAGAGCTTTGAAATTCAGAACTAATTGCACAGGGGGGGCGGGAGAAGCAGGGAAGGAAAAAGAGAAAAAAAACACTCCAGTTATCTGAAAGTGAGGAAATTTGTTTAAACGTGCACAAACTGTATTACAGAAGTTTCCTTTGTATGCAGTCTGCATATACCATTCTTTCTCTTACAGTTCTTTTGTTTAACATGTTGTTTCTGGGTCAAGGGCTTTTTCTAAGGTTCTATGGAATGCATACCTTGCAATAGAAATTTTGAAAAACTGCTTGTAAACCTCACAGGTAAGGTGAAAATTTGTCCAAAGCCCTGAATTAGAGATGCTGTCGTGTTTCCACTGGAGCCCCACTTTCGGAAGACAGCGTAGCTGTTGATTTCTGGTACACAGAGAACACCTCCTGCTCTCACTGACCAGCCATGGGCCAAGCTCCTAACTCTCAGATAGCCCCTCTTAAAGCTCATTAATGATAAACTCTGGGGTTTTTGGTAGCTTAAAGGGCGATTTCCGGATGTTGATGTCTGTGCTGATGTGCAGCAGTTGTGCTCAGTTGCTCCGTGGTTATTTCACAGCAGTTTCCTAGGTTACAGTTGGCTCCATTTTGTTGCTAGTGACAGCTTTCTTATAAAAGCTGGTAAGTGATCGTCTCCTCCATGTCACCTCAGCCAGGAAGTGCCTCAGGCAGCCCCAGTGCGGCAAAGCTGGGCCATGGAGAGGGAGGTTCTGCTCTCTCTGCTCTCAGCAGAGTGCAGGTGCTCACATGTGCTTCCCAAAATCTGCAGTGCTCAACTCCATCTCTCAACTATTAGGAAGTGTGTTAGGAAGTGCCTCAATACATGGGTCCTTTGCCAGAATTTTTTAATTTTTATATGCAGAGTGGTAGGAATTCCTGGAAAGGGGAGACTGGGAGCCAGTGCCATGGGTAGAAGTTAAAGGGATCTATCCTCTGACCTACCACATGAGGGATTTCAGTTTGTACATTTCAGAAGTTTCTGAAATACTTCCCAGAGTCATTCAGAATGCAAGGGACAAGATTCAGAAGCTGTGACTTGCTGGAGATAGCAGCTAAAAGCACAACCAGAATCAGAAGTCAATGTTCCTGCAGTTTCCACCTCTTAGATAGCAATGATATGGGTGTTTCAGGCTAGTGTTAGCTACCCTGGAGATTATTATGAAAGTACTAGTTCAACAACTGATGTTAGAGCACTATTATTTCAACAGAATTAATAATAGTGATAAGAATAAACAATAACAACAATAATTCCATAGCTATGTTAGTTGCAGAAGGAAAGATAGAGCTCCAAAAATAGATGTTGCAGTCATAATGGCTTCCACACATAAAAGAATCCCTGCTAGTAAACCAAATTTAGTTGCAAATTTGGATATGTTTGTATATGTTGTCTGACTGTTTCAGCATTTTGTCAAAAACTCCTCTATTGTCTTTGGAAAGATACGCTGGATTTTTCTGATGTTCCTAGGAAAAGGAGAGGAAAGTGTTGCATTTGTTTTCTTGTCACCATCTAAAAAGAAATCAAGTCGTAAATTATTCAGTAGCAACTTGTATTTTTACTTAGCTATCTGAGTAGTTAACACATTCAGCTGAAGTACATTTACCTACATTTATAGTTAATGATGTATACAAGTGTTAGCTAGCTTGGAAAATAGGCTTTTTATAATTCTACCCACTGGGACAAAGTTTCTACAAAACCCTTAAAATGATGAGGGCACACATAGATAACTAGGCTGGTTTCCTCCATTTGAGAAGTATCTACATATAAAATACCACTATAAAGTATAACTTAATTTTAAAAGGAAATTATCAGATTAACTTTGTTCAGATTATAAATGTAAAATCAATCTGTGAAGTAACTTAAAATCAATATACATTTTCCCTTGTGCTTTTGTTCTTTTAAAATGTCCATTGACCAGTGAGCAATCTGTTTGCTTTAACTTTTGCATTAGTCCTTACAGCACTGAAGGAAAAGTTCAGTGCTGGTGTAAAAGATCTTGAATTAAATTTTGGGTTGAAACTTACTGGATAGGAGAGCAGATGTGGATTGCCTCATTCAATTACCCTGGCTGTTTCTAAAAGTAAACGGCAAAATGTAAAAACAATGTCAGCTTTATAAAGTAAAGAGGGTTTGGGTTTTTTTAATAGGTTATGAAATACAGTCACCTTTAACCTAGTCAGTTCACATTAGAAACCTCTCAGGATTACAAAAAGCAATGTAAAAAGAAATTACAAAAATAACTGTGATCTGAAGAAATCAAGGGTAAAAAATGTCCCAAGTTATATAGCATTCTCTCTTGCCTATTTTTCGTGCTATATCTAAGAGAGAATTTAATCTGCCTGTTTCAAATATCCATTAAAATACTTTTTGATTCTACTTTTCAGCAGAAAAGCAAGATGGAGTCAACTTCTGCTACTCAAATTTATAAAGATATCTAGGAACGTTATTGATCTGAAGGAACTGGAAGAGTCCCAGTAATGAAAAATGAGGTTAACTGCTGTCAAGAACTGCTGTTTCTTTAAGCTTTTACTGAAGGCTGTATAATTTATAACAGACTGGGGAGAAGAATTGGTTTTGAAGGCCTGCATTTTAAATTTGATTTTAAATTCTCATTCCATATATAGTTTTTCATTGCTTAATGTAGTGCCAGATCTATTTCTATGTAGTCAGCATCTCATCTGTGAGGCATGAGTTTCTGAGCTGCTTCTCCAGCAGGGGCATCACAGAAAATGCAGTTTAGTGCAAATGAAGTTGTAAAGGAGTGAGGCATGCTTTCCATTTTGAGTTACTTCTGGCATTGACATGACCCTGAACACAATAAGCTGCAGGGTGGATCAGGTCCTGCAATCACCTGGTACAGCTGTCCTGGTGCACTAGCACCTCATTTTGGCTCTACTCTCCAACAAGTTCCTACAGACAGAGCTTGTTGGCAGCAGTGGTGGGCGGTACCAATGCCAGCACCACTGCCCTGGTACCAGTACCACAATAATGCCCAATTCTAGATCTGTGTGACAGTGAATTGCAGCCAGTGTTACTGTGCCCTTCCTGTGCCACCCTGGGCAGTTCATCTGGCCTCACAGAGTCCCACCTGGCCCTGCAGCACCTCTGGCCCCTGACCCAGGCCCAGCACTGGCACACACCTGGACTCTGCACTTGGGCAGAGGCAGAATGGCCATGCTGTGCCAGCTCTGGTGTCACCAGGAGTAGCCATATGCAAGTCCCTAGGAAAGAGTAGGATAGGAAGCAGCAAGATACTTTTACATCTTCTCAGACACCAGTTAACTAAGGATACTTCCTGAGACGGATGTGTCTGTAATTATTTCCTTTGGGTTTGTCTGCTGTGCACTTGACCAGGCTCTCTTGAAAAGGTGTAGATTTTTGGCTTGCATAACATCCTTTGGCATTAAGGTGCACAAACATATTGTGCATGGCATGAGGAACCACTTCCTTCCAGTCAGCTGCTTTCTACCTCATTCCTACTCTCTTTGGTGCCTCCTAAATCTGGTACTGAATCAGAGTACATAGCCACAAAAATATACGATGAATTTAACCCACCACTTTATCATCCTGTCTCATAAGGTTCTTGTACAGGTCTTTACAATCAACTTTCATCTCTGCCTCTCTAAACAATGCACTGCCATTTGCAAAGTTTTTCACCTTGCTGAAGACTCCTGGCAGGGTGTCACAAACAGCAGCTCCTGGCAAATATCACCAGAGAGCTCCTCTCACACCACACTTGCACTGCAAAAACTGGCTGTTGGAGGTTTTCTTCCTCTGCATTATGTCTGCCTGCAAAATTCCACCTCTTTGTTTCTTTGTAGGCCGAAACTCTCACAGTCCATCTTCCTAGTCCCTTTGTGGACACTCTGCAGCCTCTGTGAGCTAACAATGCATCTATCTGCCAACACCTCCATGCTGCTCTTAAACACCTAAATCAGATTGCTGTACCTGTGCAAGTGTTTGTATTCCATTCTAGGACATTAAATACTGCAGTATTTAACTTCTGTGCACCCACATCCTTTATTGAATCTAGCCTGAAGTACACACCAACACGGTTCCTTTATATAGAACAAGAAGAGTAGAAAAGCGTTTGAAGGTACTCCCTTTTTACAGTCCTTTGCTGGGAACGCAGCTACACTTCTGAAAGACTGATAAATGTTGGGTTGAGGATGTCTGCACAGTCAGGAGGCTGAAGCCTTCCTTTTGCCCAGACTTCCTCTCATACTTCTCTCTCATCAGTAAGTCTTTGGATCTCTGGAGACATGTATCACTGAAATGGGGAAGCTTATGTGGGAGACAGAACCAGATGTGTTTTGGACCCTGGGTGAGACCTGCTACAGGGCATCTCTCTGTTATTTGCAGCTGGATCTCAGCTGTGTCTGCTGTACTTTAAGCCACAAGATTCCCTTCACAAACCCCTTTCCAAACACATACCAAAAGGGATTGCATAATCTTAGAGGTTAAGTCCGATTTAATAAATGGCTTCATGTTATTCAGAAAATATGAAAACCTCTTCCCTATTATTAGATTTTGTTTCAGTATAATTCATTTATTTGCTTAAACATGATTCATATAAAGAGACTGAAAGATGAACACAGTGAAGATTAATCATTATAAAATAGTAATTACAGAAAAGAGTCCTAATTGACTTATCTTTTGAACTCAACAGGTATTTACCTTAACTGGACAGCAATGAATTCTTACTGTATATTACAGCTGGACCTCCAACTATCCAGAAGGTGTAAAGCTGAACTGGCCCACTTTTCCTTAAAAAGAAAAGCATGCTGAAAAAAGGCCCAGGAAATAATTTTCTAGTTTTAGAGAGATTTCATAAAAACATACCAAACCAGATACTACACATACTTTTTTGTATGTATGTATACACACACATACACTCAGAACTACATATATGCATATTTATATCTCATATACTAATTAGAATGATGCAATAATTTTAAACATGACAAAAGTCAGTGGCCAAGACACTAAATAAATAATCTGGGAAAAGACAACTCTTTCAGCATATCATTACGAGTGTGCCATTACTTCCATTTTGCTTTCCAGCCCATCAACAGTTAGTGGACTTTTAGGCTGCAACAAACTTCCAGAGAGCTGTCCAGATCTCTCAGAACTCATCAGCTATCTGTGAGGACTTAGCTGTGGATTTGCTCCCTTCTTCACACAAGTCCCCAGTGCCTCCTGGGAGATTCCCACCCTATATTCATGTCCCAGCTGCCAGGTCTCACTCCCTGTTCCACTCCATACTCCCAGAGTTTGCCCTGCATCCATGTGCACTGGGGGAGCAAGTGAGTTCCTGCTCACATGGGAGAGCAGCACAGGACCCAGAGGGCAACAACCATGACAAGGCAAAATGTAGCTTTCCTCTTCTCCATTCTGAACTTTCTTAATGAAAGCATGGCATTGCTATGACTACAGAGCCAACTACAAACAAAGTACATGTTTGTACCCTCTATTGTGCACGTAATATGGAAATCATTCTAAAGCTCTCTCCTTAGACAATTTACTATGCATTTTATGTGTGTGGTAAATGGGTAATGTTTGATCTGTCAATCTGTTTGGCCTTGCATCATGTATACTTGCCAATATATCACTTGTCACTTCTGCTACAGTGAGTGTAGTAGTGAATCAGCTCAAAGCCTCATCAGTCAAGAAACCATAAAACAAATACCTTTAAAATGTTATTGTTTTGTCATCTCTGAGGGAGGACCAACCTAAGTTATGAGCTCTCATGTGGCAGTGACCCAGCCTGCCTTCTCTATGAAAACTAACGAATAACTTGGACAGATTTTTCCTCTNAAACTCAGTGTAACTGCCCCCCGAGATCCTTTCTTGTATGCTCGCATCTTTGGCTTTGAGATTGCGGGTGCTGCTACGGGGAGGGGATCGGCTCCCGCTTCTTTGTTCCCGCCGTCGCTTCTTTAGTATCGGCCGCTTCTGCCTCATCGGCTGCGGAGCGGACAGCTAGGCAAAAGGGATAGATAGAGAGCTGCGTCTCTGCAGCAGGTCTGTCCGGCCAGGCGCACTCCGTCGCCCGCAGGTTCCCGGGCAGCCTGAGCGGTCAGCGATACTCTTGTACTATTAAATAGACATAGATGATTCATTAATTAGCACTAGCTGATAATGGC
The DNA here is from genome assembly GCA_013400735.1 of Pomatostomus ruficeps. NCBI lineage: Eukaryota > Metazoa > Chordata > Aves > Passeriformes > Timaliidae > Pomatostomus > Pomatostomus ruficeps. The sequence continues at coordinate 40,201 of VYZT01044294.1, read as the reverse complement.
ATGAGAATGAGCCTATATTTAGCTTTCTTCTGGCTTTTTCTTGATAGGTTTTGCCCGTGAGCTCATGTTTGTTTATGATATCAAAATTCACTCTCTTGGAAATAGCAGTAGTGTTGCAAGCAGTATGTTGGGGTCTTATCATGAATGAATTGGTAGGAAGGTTGAAAGGAAACAACTTCTACTCAGCTACCTTGTTAATCAGCACTCACAGAAAAAAAATCCTTCCTAGAACAGAATGGGGATTATTTGATATGAGGGAGATTTGGGAGTTGTTTATAGAAAAGTCCCTAAAGCCTTTGGACTAAAACACAGCTGCAGTGCTGAAAGCAAATCAGATGCTGGATTGTATTACTGGGGTAAAAGAAGTGAAGCAAAGCCTAGGAGGGGATGGTCTTGTTACATAAGACACCACTTACATTGCATCAAGAATGCTGTAACTCCTATTGTGTCCTGTGCCTCCGGGTGTAATTGCTCTTGAAACAAAGCAGAACAACCAAAATTATGACAAGTTTCAAATAGTTAAGCACTGAAATGTTGAAAAATACGAAGTTTTCTTTACATGGGGGATAAAAAAAAGAAAAGAACACCTTTAGAGTAATCTATTGAAAATGTTTGGATTTAGCATACAAAAAACTAACCTGAATATAGGTGCATTTTTTTTTCATAGAGCAAAATATGAAGCTAAGTAATGTGAAAATCAGATGACGGAAACATAATGAAAGCTAATGATCACATAAAATAGGTTACCAAAAACCTATTGAGGGGCTTTAAAAAGATATCACTCTTCCTTTCAGAACACACAGCAGAAAAAAGGATAGAGACTTACAGGAGCATGAAAGAAAATGATACATAGAGCACAAAGAGGAGCAGATTTAACAATGGGACATGTCACTCTGTTCTCTACTGTGCAAGTCCTTACCCTGTTTTCATCACTATGTATCTGCTCCATGTTCCTGTTCCCTTTTTATCAGCAGACTTTGCCTGTCAGAGTGTGAGATGAGCTCACTTTTTTTATCTTGTTTTTATATGGAAATAAGGCTCATGCAAACAGCACTGTTTGTGTGTCTTTGCTGATCTTTCACACCCCCTCAGGAACTCTGTAACCTGTGGGGCCAATTTTAACTGTATGTTATCAGATATCGTTTCAGAAATTGCATTAATAGGTAGTGGGATAGAACAGAAAAAGAGAACTTTCAAGTGTCCTGAGCTGCATAATAACCTCAAGCCTGAGTAAACATCACAAAATCCATATCATCTCTCAAACGCATTATACAAATGTCTGCAAAACTATCTTCTTGATTACTAATGCTCATAGAAAAGCTTACTTAATTTCTTTTATTGCAGGGAACTCTTAAAATTGAGAAGTTTTTGGGTTTGGATCAAACTGAAGAAGCCAGTATATATCCAACAGCCCTGCTCAATATTCTAGCTGTACCAATTGGTCCAGCAAAAGATATTAACTGTCTCCAGAAGTCTTATCCTTGAACAGGTTACTACATCCCAGCATATGTCCTATGTATTTGTTTTGTATTTATGACATATAAGTAATATTGTGTGAAATAACTGGAGAAGTACCAGGTGTGCATTTATAATGTGTCTTTACAGCTAAAATAAGGTCTTAAGAAATTCTTACCATGTACAGTCTTGATGTTATGCTGCTTGAATTTTGAGGTATTCATTCATACATCTGCTTTTGTATCAAAGCTGTATTTTAGTCCTGAATATGGATTTTATATGGCCATTATTTACAGGGGGGGGAAAAAAAACCCACAAGAGAAACTCACTCTTGAATATGAAGCATTTCGAAAGTGTGGAACCCACTGCTTCAAGAGGACACTAAGACAAGTCATCTGCTGAGATATTTTTAGAAGTTGATTTGCAATCAATATGTGGACTGTTATGCCAGATAAAACCAATATGTACTCACGGGACAAAGAGGACAAGTATTGGTTGTTCATTGCGATAGTCTGGACAAGTCTCCCATCTATCCTATCTGTAATTGATTGTCCAACATAATTATAAAGTATTTTCCATTTTCAAAGAGAATCATTCAGAAGTTTTGTTAATGGCATTATTGAAAGGTTTCTGCAGGAGGGAACTGGAATTTGCTGGTTTAGTATCTCTTAACTATACGGCTGAACAGGCTTTTTTTTTTTTTTTCCCCCTTAAGTGCAAAAGACAAAACACTGTAAATCCAGAGTAGTCCCTGATTCTTGCTGAAACATCATATAGGGTTGCAAGATTTCCAAGCAAACTGATACATTACTTACTGTTGTTTGATAAATGAATAGTGATGATTATTGGTTTGTAAGACTCCTTTAGAAAAAGATTCTGTATTTTCTAGAAAACTTGAACCCACTAAATTTTGTTTAATTGGAAACACTGAATTATTCTACTTACAGATACACATATATATGAATTAAATTGCAGGCTGCAAAATTTGTGTCTATACAGGGCTATGGTATGATCCAGTAGAGTAACTATGACATTTCAAATGCCAATCAGAATTACAAATAGAAGTGCATCTTGAGAAATATTAAGGTGCATGAAAAAAGGAAAAAATCTTTCCAAACTATCTCTTCCATTATTTCATTCTTGTTTTAACGAAGGACCTTTTGGGGAAATTGCTATGCTTGAATAGTATGAAGCATGTATGTGACATTTTATTTCATTCACCTGTGCCCCTGCATATTGTTCTCCTCAGCAGTCCAGAAATGAAACATTTTGTGAGCTATTTGCTCTTTACTGGCCATTTAATTATTACGCACCTCATTTCTTTTGTTTAGTTGTTAAATTAAAAAAAAACAAATTCTATTACTTTGGGGCTATTTTATAATTTTGCAGGATATTTTGCAGGTGTGTATGTTGCTGCAAGATAACACTGGCAGCTCACTAAAACCATTTGCCTCTGCCTCACACTCCTCAACACCCCCAAGGCAGGTGTTATCTCAGAGCACCACACATCCCGTGAAGCCTTACGGTTTCTGTGGCTGATGGACAAGGATACTGGCAGGGTCTCAGCAGAAGTGCTACTCCTGTATGTTTATAGCTCTCCCATTGTCTATGGTTCAGCGCTAAGATGCGCATCTGTCGTGTATCGCGTGTGTGCAATGGGAAGGCACTCAGACCAAAGTCAAGACAGGGATAGGCATAACACAAGTTTCCTTTGGAAACCTGTACAGGTGTGGGCACATTTTGAGTGCAGAGCTGCTAGTGAGCTGAGATGGCCTGACAGAGACACCAAGAACACTGCCAACATGTCAAATTATTTTCTTGTTTAAGAAAGGAATTCAGTAGAGAAGGTGTTAATAAAACAAGGTTTGCAAAGACTTGCTGTAGGTTGACTCATCAATTGTCAGGAGTAAAAAAATTACATATTAGGAAGGCTTCATGTAGGTAATCATGTATTTTAGTTGCTTGGCTTTATATATTTTTAATACAAGCTCTTGAAGGAAATAAATTTGCTGTGCATTAGGAGTAAAGTCCTAAAGAAAAATTTGCTTAAACATCCGCTTATACTTGAGATCCATTTGAGTGAGACTATTCAAATGCTATAAATTAAGCCTATTCTTAATGGGGACCTAATGTCTAGCCTTCTACTCTCAGGCATTAGACATGACACTCATTAGGAATTATACATCTTAATTCCTTGCGTAATGCCATGTGTATGCATGCATCCCTAACAGCCATTATGCAATTATACATCTTAATTCCTTGTGTAATGCCATGTGTATATATCTTTAGCAGTCATTATGCAAGACAAAACATCTAATTGGATCCCACAGCAGCAGTGGCATCTGTCAAAAATCAGAGAAATTCCCCCTTTTTAGAGGAGGGCTTTTCTAAAACTAGCAAATGTGTGCATTATTCCTTGAATTCAAGGGAAATAAATTTTTTTAAGTCAATTGTCATATTAATAGTTTTGGAGGTATGTACATACTATAAATACAGAAAATCACGGGTTTGCATCTTGTAAAGTTGTTTCCCTTTGGAAGCTTGTATGTGTCTCATCAAGAACAGGTGCTGTCATGTAATTCTGCTGGGGGGGGGATGTGTGTATGTGTGTACTGAGCAGATAGTAGATAGTTCAAGCATCCAGGATGGTGGACAAGCTAGAGAAAATAGTTGTTCATTCTGACATTTGAATCTTACCTTAACAAGTGATGAGCATTTAACAAACTCCTGAAAGTGGACACTGACTCCTCAAGAGCTAAAGCCCACAAGCAAAGGCTGTATGAAATGAGCTGAACCAAAACGTGGGATTAATTTCCAACTTGTTCCTCGACATGAGACCAAAAAATGTTGATACAAACCTTGAATTTTGTAGCTTTGGACCATTTTTAATTTAAAACATATTACTCTCTGTTAATGGAAAATAGAGATAACTTTAAGTCAAATTGCATCCTTTTCCCGTTAATACCTACCAGGTTTTCATGAACTACAATTTTCTCATAAAGCAGCTAAGAAAAATGATGCACACTTGATTCTTCATTGGGAAAATAACAGATACCACAATTTACAGGAGCAAATCAAAGTCCATCTCTATTTGACAAATGTGATTTTGCCACTTCAGTACAAGCAGGCATGCTTTGCCTGTTTATTTTTGGTGCTTATAGAAAGATTCCAACCTCCTATGTATCCAAAAATGAGATTGAAATCAGAAAGAGATTGTGGCATACTGTTGTGGCCCACAGTTGAAGTTAATATACTACATAAAGGTAAGATACGAGAAGACTCCAAATAAGGTTTTCTTATTGATCCTTATTTATCAACGAGCTACAGAATAGCCCGCAAATACTGCAGTAAGACAACTGAGAGCTGTAGAGGTTTGGGGTCATTATTGTTGAGTGCTTTTAAGACAGTTTGCAAAAGTAATCTTTCTTTGTTTACTATGTGAGCTGGTAGGCTACCTTTGAAGCCAAAGAATAAAAATACAGCGGGGTCATTCACTAACTGTGCCTATTTTCTCTTTTCTTTGCATTAAACTCCCAGTAGCAAAGGAATCTGAATTTTGAGGGGAAAAGATAAAAAATTACAACCTTTTTCTCGCCAGATTATAATTATTCCAAGGATAACAATATATTTCTATTTGTGAGTGACCCATGAGTATGTTTCTTTCTCCTTTGATTTGTGCAAAAAGAAAACCCCCCCAAAAGAACCCAAAATACCATGATTAGCCACAGAATAGAACCACATGTATGCACAAGTAGTGGGGATTAGACACACATTAATAATTTCCTCAGGATCAATTGTATCTGAATAATATATTTTAAAAAGCCAAGTTTCTTCTGCTTTTTTTCCCCCTTGATTAATTATCTGCTTTCTATGCTGGTCCTGAATTTGGAATTTGGCTCATGCTACCCTAATTACCATTGGCTCATTTGCATAGAATGCCTGAAGGATAAACCTCGGGAGGTAAAAAAGGTGTCTCCAAACACGTACCTTTTTGTTCCTATCACAAGAATACACCAAAGTCATGTGCCTTCATGGCTGGAAGGCTTCCAGGTGTGGCCACTTCCGAATCATTTGAGCAGGAAAGGGGAGGAGAGAAAGAGAGGATACAGCTTGTGTTTGACAGTAGTATTGTTGCTGGGATAGTCATATTGTTAGCATTGTTATAGTTATATTATTGCTTTTATGAAGTTTTAACAGCAATTATAAGGTTCTTTCTATCTGCAGGAGCTATGTAAGAAGAGTAATGCTTCCAGGTATTAACAAAAGGAAAATGAATGTACTGGGAGCAAGGGAGAAGAGGAAAAAAAAAAATGAGAGGATTTTTAATAGTTTTAAGACAAAACATTTTTAAAGGCATGAGGAAAAAAATAAAAGAGAAAGATAGTGAATAGCTTGAATTTTGTTTGAGGAATGCAATTAAGAGAGTCAAGATGTAAATGTAGCTAGAGAAATGGAAGGAAAAAGTGAATTTAGATGGAATGAATGAGTAGTGAGGGGAGGGGGAGCCCAGGAGGAGGTGCATTACTGCAGCAGAATATCTCAAATGAGAAATATTTAGGTATGTGCTGTGCTTGACTAGGGAATCTTGATGCCATACAGCCATATGAATTCATATCCTAGGTGTCAGAAACAGGCAGGTAGGCTCTGATCCTGAGCAGCTGTAAATTAATGTGGCTCCACTGGAGAAAATATAGTCATGCCCATTTGCATAAGCCCAGGAACTGGCCATGAAAGCAAGAAATTTCACATATAATCAGATCATCAGACCACAATCTAATTATCACATAAGATGAATTTTTGAACTCCCTTTCTTATTAAAAACAAACAATAAGCCCTATCACACTGGGTTCTTAGAAGCAGTACATGAATGAGGAATTCTTCAGCCATGCGTGCTTATTCTAAAGACCTAGATAATTTGCATTGCAGTCAATAATTTCAGAAATTAAAGAAAAAAGTACCAGTCCAGAGTTCTGAGAACAAGACCTTTTGGTAGGCACAGGAATGTCCTAGAGGTACTTGTAGGGACTAGATCATTCCTAGATTTCAGACAAACTTTGTTTTGGCCAGCACTGGTGTTAGATGCACTGTATTAGATTTGTCTTCTTGCAGTGGATCTTTTGAATCAAGACTGTTTCATGGATATTTTTTAGTCAAGCATAAACTGGTTTTATACAGAGATCTGGTCTACTCCCATGTTATTCAGAAATTCCAGCTTGGAGTCGTCCTTCTGTATTCATGCACATGCAAATACACATTTCCTTGGGATTTAAGGATTGCATCTGCTTTTCTGACTGTGCTGAGGAAAGGGTGAACATCTGCACTTCTGTTTAATGTTATTTGTTGTGCCATTCAGAGTGTGGTTGTTTAACATATCATATGTTTAGTAGCAGTGAAATTTATGCTAATTGTGGGTCCTAGGACTGCACTAGCTTTTTCCATGTACTTTGTCACCAAATTCCCTGCCCAATTCATCAGCAGGCCCACACTTTCCTTGGTCTTCCTTTTGTTGCAGATGTACTTGCAGAAGCCCTTGATGTCTTTTGTGTCCCTTACCAGATTCAAGTCCAGGTGGGTTTGGCTTTCCTAAGCCCACATTTGAATACGGTTTTTACAGTCCTTCTGGATCCTTGCTCCAACCTCTTGCATGCTTCATTTTTATGTCCAAATTTTGTCAGGAGCTTCTTATTCATCATGCAGGTCTCCTACTATTTTTAGCTGACTTCCTGATGGTCAGGATGGACCATTGTTGAACTGGAGGAAGTGATCCTTGAACATCAGCCACTATTCACAATCCTTTTTTTTCTCTGGGGCCAGCTACCATGGCACTCTTTGGCCCTAAATAGGCCAAAGTATGTTCTCCTGAAGTCCAGAATTATAGTCCTGCTTTTTGCCTTGTCCCCTCCTCTCAGGAGCCCAAACTCCATCAAATCAGGGTTGCTGCAGCTTAGGCTGCCTCCGGTCTTCACATATGCAACTAGTTCTTCCTTGATGGAAGTGCAGCAGACTACGTCCCCTTGTTGGCTCCTCCATCCTTTGTGCCAAGGCTTTGTCATCAGTGCACTCCAGAAAGCTTCTAGATTGCTTGTGCCTTGCTGTGTTGCCTTCCAGGCAACTAGAGAAATGTGGTGCTTCTTGGGTGATTTGTAGTTGTCAGAAATCCAAAGTAAGAAAATTGCTGAGTGGTAAAATTATCTCCATAAACATGAAATATTTATGGAGCATATTTTTTGTAGAGAGGGATCTTGCTACCTGTCAGTATATGCTGATACAGGACAATATTTGCTGGTTTTATACACATGTATATATTTTCAGAATCTGAATAGAGTTTCTTTTGCAACAAAATGTTTATTGTGTGGTTCTTCAAAACAGTGCTGAGACAAGTGCCAAATTGTATTACCTGTAAACCAGGTAATGTTGTGAGCTCACATTTCAGGGATCATTTTTTGGTAGTTTGTATAATTACTTTACAGAAATGTCTAGGATCAACAAACCAGAAAAGGATTACTTTGAAAGGTCAGACAAGAAGTCATATTATTGACTTGGTAGATACACTGTGAATACAATTAGCGCAGCTTCTGTAAGTTTAAAAAAAACATTCTTGTTTCAAAAGAAAAGTACTTGAAACTACACAGGTAGGCTTTGCACCAAAAAGAAGGTACAGAAATGGAAATATCCTTAATGGGAGCTCTGCATTGTGAAAAGGTATTCCTGGCACAAACCAGTCCAGCTATCACCGTTTTTTGATTAGGCCTTTGTTTTTCAGGAAGCATGGGCTTTTGTTCCTTGAAAGATGAAGCATGGTATTTTCATCATTATTCCAACACTTTCTCAGGCAGTGTTTATAGAACATTTTGCAAAGATGATGCTCCATTCAGAAGAACCAAATATGACAGTTTTTAAAAATTCTTGCAATTTCTTTCTCTTTTCTAAACAATTTTTATTTTAGTTTATTGCCCTTTCAGATTGCTTGGAATTGTAGATCCTTGGTCTGAATTCATCCTTCAGAGCTTGAAGTTGGTGGAGTTCCAAGGTCTGGCTACATCTAATTTTAGGCTGAGGCTTAACACCAAGACTTCATCTGTCTTTGAAATTTGTCCGAAGTTTCTTGGTGTTGTTCAGTGTCAGTATTCAGACTTAAAGACATCTCTAATTAGAATCATCTCAGGAAGGGATTTTTTTTGGTTGGTTTGGTGGGTTTTTTTGTTATTTCCAGTAAAGTACTATTCACATTCAGAATCTGAAACCAGCAGCTGTTGAACTGAGTGATGCTGGTCTTCAGAGAGAACATGGATTGGATTTGATGATTGTAGTTTAGTTATGCCCTAATTTTAAAATATTCACTTCTTCATAAGACAAACATTAATTAGAAGCAGAATAAAGACTTTAGGTCATTCTTTCCCCTCCCGCCTCCAAAAAAAACCCCCAAACCCGAAAACAAATAAACAAAATTTCTCTCGGAGAAATATTCTAAAGCCCTTAATCTGGTCACCAAGAGGGAAGACATGCTCACTGAATCCTTATGCAGAAGCTAGGCATTTGCTGAGAGCAGAGAGACACACAAATCTGTTCACTATTTTATGTTCTCCCTAGTACATAAATTAGATGTGTGTTTACAGTTCTCAAAGCAAGTGATACAATAGGAGATAGCATGAACCCAATAAAACACTTAAAACAGCCCGAGTTATCCCAGATACTTTATTTAGGCTATTTTATTTGCTCGATGGTCATATTCAGAAGGATGTTCATTTTACAGGGTCTCAGCTGTTACCAGATTCAAGAGACGTAAGATGCAATGCCCTTGAAACAAGGAGCACCCCTTGCTCCTTTTTATGTGTTTCAGTGCGTCTGAATACCATTTCTTCTTTATGAGACTGTCTTGTCAGGACTGGTTTTGCATGTATCAGCTGTTAGTAACCCTGGACTGGATCATAGCTGTTGACTATGATTTTTTAAGAATCTTTTTCAACTGCAAAAGCTTAGCAAAGCCAGCTTGTGTCGATTCCTGTGTCACTGCTGCCCTCTTTGGGAAGTTTCCAATATTGCTGGGTGGGCTTTTTTTCATGTAGATGAATTCCAGCAGCTAGGAGATGAATAAAATATGTGCATCTTGCACATTGTTACAAGAACACAGTCCGAATGGCACAGAATAAAAGTTTGTATGTGGGGTGCCTTCATTCTGTTAGGGATATTTAAAAAAAAACATTCAAAGAAGGGAGTGTCCTGATTTCTATTGCAATTCAGTATGAATTAAGCACTGGGTTATTGCTCAGCTCTCATCAGCTTCCCAGCCTGCATGTTCAGTAGTTCATTTCAAGAACACATTAATGAATCCGTCAGATTTCCAGGTCTGTTTGCACATATAAATGTGCAGCTAGATGCTCAAATGCCCCAGGCATGCATGCAGAGCTGCAGTATTATCATATGGAAATAGGTTTGTTGTACTTTTTAAGGGCATATTAATAGAACTCTGAAGCTGCTAAAGCAGGAGCTAAAGCCACAGGCAGTAAAATTCATTCCTCATGATATTCCTTATGAACTGATATATGCATTCAGCAGCAAAACATCTTTTTCAAATGTTGGAGAAGACATATTGTAATGTAGCTTTCAATCACTTTGTTGAAAAAAAAAAATCAAGTTTTTACATCACAGTTGTGGTGTTGCATGTTCTGCAGGAAAAAATAGCCACTCTGTCATACTTGTTATAAAATTCATTGTCTCACACTTTCTAAAGGCATCTCAAGAAAATGATCATTTTTCCTCTTTGAATCCTAGTTCCTAAAAGTAATGCATTCTTCCATGTAAAATTTCACGACTTCTTTGTATCCATTTCAGTGATGATAACATACACTCTAGCTTTATTCTCTTTACAATGTAACTCATGCTCCAACTTTATCTGCTCTGGGGTAAATACTATATTCTTCCACTGGAGAGACAGAGGATTTCTACCACGGTGAGTGGGAGAGACACATAGTTGCTGTTTTAATACGTGCCTATATATATTAAATATTTAGAGGTTTGTTCCTATTTTTCTTTTATTTTTCCTTTTTATCAGTTGTAAGTGGGATGCTGCATTCTTTTATGACATACTCAAAACAGAGAATTATAGGCCCTAGATTACAAAAATTCTTTTTACATCCCTGTTTAATACATTTTACATCTTCAACTGCTTTAAAATTGTTCCTCTTATTCCTAAATTACTAGTCTCCTTATCCCTTGCATCTAGTTTCTAAGACATTCCATTAAATTATAAGGTGTCAATGATATTGGGGTTTTTTTTCAACATTTCTTCATATAAATACTTTGTAATTTATTATGGAAATCCTATGTAGAAATCTTACATTAACCTGCATCCACTTTGCATTTTATTAGTCATCCAGGCATGAAATTGCTAAACATTATACACTAGATAGGTGTGATTAGGTGTCTGTACTACTTACTAGAGTTACTTAAAATGGGAACAGATTTAAGTCAACACACAGTTGTTTTTCTCTCCAGTGAGGCCAGCAAGTACCTAATACTTAATTGTACTGCAGGGAAGTAAGGGATCTCTACAGCTCTGCATCCCCAAGCAGTGCTGAAACCTCTACCCAGCATAATACAGCACCCTGCAGAGAGTGTAGTCCAGGTCCCAAATACACTACAGCTGCATTAGCTACTGATTACTGGTATGGCTGTAAGACTTCCAGCAGGGCTACTCCAAAGCTTCTCCACAGAGCAACCTGCAAGTAAAACTCAGTTTTGCCACCTGAAGAAGGAAAGGGTCTAGGCTACTGCTGCGCAGAAATGAGAAGGTGGAGAGGAGAAGCGGGTACAAAGGAATTAAGAGCAGAGGAGGATGAGTAGCTGTGACAGCTGGTCCTGAAGGAGGGGTCAGAGTTCGTGGCAGCAGCTGTTTCTGGGGCTAGGAAGAGCTCCTCTAAGTAGTAATGTTTAACATCTAAGGTCTTGTCAGTACTCGTGTAGCATGACAAGCTAGAAGCCTTGCTCTCTCTGCTTGCTGTCCACAGCTCTGGCACAGGTAACAGGAACAGGAATGTCTTGCAGGGTTTAGCAGCCTGCTGCTGTAGGCAGCTGCTTGCTTTGTTTAAGCTTGTTTGGCTTCCTTTTCCAGAGGTAGCTTGATTGGCATCTAACTGGGCATCTCTTCCTAGTGCTTCAGGGCATAATATTGTTCTGCTTCCATTTAGAGCTGTGCAACTCTGCGGGGGCCATTTATGCCTGTTTCAACAACCAAAGCCATGGTCTGCTTTGAAAATTTTGCAGTGTTTGAACTCATGTTCACTTGGATAGTCAGCCATCAGGTAGGATCATTCAGTGATAACAAGACACCACTCTCTGATGTGCACATAACAGCACAACCAACAACAGGTTTTCATACTTTCCATATACCGCATAATCTTGTTACTAACTCTGCTTTATAGGCTTTTCCTTCTTATTTTCGGGGATGGGCTAGTAAGTATCACATCCCAGCCAACATGCTAAGAACAAGATTGTGTAATACCCTTGTGTGTAGGTATGGGTAGGGGAATCTGGAAGAAGCATTTTGTTTTCTCCCACAGAGGCCTGAAGTCACTTCTGAGAGGAGTACCTGGGCTCTGCCCTGCTTCGTTGTTCTCTTCTATCTCTTGCAGCACTTGGACTATGAGGCAACAAAGAAGGGGGCTGGGGAGCAGAAATAAGATTGCCAATTCCCATATATCAGCAAATTAAGTTTGGGGAGATCTGGGACAGGTTCTCTGAGCTTATGCTGTCAGTTTAACCAGACCATCTTTTAAGTTAATGCTGCCTGATGTGAGGCAAGCTCCAGGACAATATGTTTGGCTGTAGGCACAAACTCGCCAGCACTCACTGAAGAGGCTTCAGATGTAAATGCCATCATCTAGATCTTAGGGAATAAGCCCGTGGGTTGTTTTGCAGAAGTCAGGAAGGAGACTTTCAGATTCAAAAGGAAAACATTGAAATCTTGATTCTTGGTCCTACGCTTAAAGCTTTTTATGTTTATAGAAAATTGCCTCTTATAGTATTGATGGCAAATTGCTCTTAGATTGCAAAAGCTGCACAGAGAATGCAGCTGTATTTTTGAAACCATGTTTTGACAGATTGTCATGCTTCTTACAAAAGTTTGATTTTAGCTGAAATATGCATAGTAAATGTGTGTACTTTGTTATAAGGAAAAAGACCAAAATTGCTGTGCAAGTACTACTATGCTTTGCAATTGCCTTATATCTGATAAAACTGGTGTCATTAGAAATGACTGCTTTTTCTACTGTGGCATTTATCTTAATTGTAGTATTTGCAGTTTTTTCTGTAACTGACAATTGGCAAAGCCACAAATTCTGAGTAAACATAGCTACTCCAGATGGTAAATATTCTGCTCTTAAAGTTTCCTGCTGTAAGGACAAGAAATACCAAAAGACAGGGTGTGTGGATGATGGTCTCACACTTGGTTCTGGATATAAGAAAGTGCCAGAGGCAAAGCCTATACAATACCTGAGATGTCTGGTTCACAGCAGCAGCACGACAAGGACTGTGACCTCCACAGAGGGCGGGGGGTGGTTTTAATTGACTTCGGGTGGAAATAAATAACAAAGTTCATAGTTTCAAAGTAAAAAATAGTCTCGTTTATGGAGGTCTGAACCCTTGCCAAGATCCAAGTCCTCTCTTATTCAAAAGATATACAATATGGTAAAATCTTTTTCTGGAAATCTGCAGTTGAGGCTTTTCTAGAAGAAAAATAAAAAATTCTGTATGTACTGCTCAGTCACTATAACATAATTTGGAAAGTGCATTTGGAAGCTGTATTTTTCTAAATGGAAACACTATAGAGAGATGACTTGGGTCATTCTATTTGTCATTTCCTGATGGCTTTGATTTCCCATAAGGCATGCTCATATTTTCAATATAAGTATTTGCTCCAGTCAGCAGCCTATAGTTTGACTGCAAAAGCTCATTTAGGACTTAAACTTCATGCCTTATAATATTTTACATTTTCAAGGAAGTTTTTTGACCAGATGTTGGTGTTGTCCGGTGAAAATAGTTAATTTTTTACCAATCCAGTGTTTTATGTGTACTGCTATTTAATAAAACACTCTTCAGGTTAAAAAAGTCTGGTAAAAAAATCCTGTTAGTCTAATAAAGAACAAACAACTATACATTTTCTTTATACCATATAAATTTTTGAAGGTTGGAACTCATAGGATGTTCTGTGTGATTGGTGACTACTTACTTACACTCCTCCATTATATTTTCATTTACAAAAGAGAGGGGGGGGAAAAAACATGGAAGTACTTCACTGATTACCTCTATTAGGCTAAGTTTTGACATTATGAAACCAGAGTGTGGCTCAGTAGAGGAATGATGTTAAAATGACTTCTGGGGGAGTCCAGTGTCTAAAAACTGGACATCTTCTCCTTTATGTACTGCTGTGTGGTCTTGGACAAGTATCTTTAGTGTGGATCCTCAGTGGCATTTGGGTATGCATATCAACTGAATTAAGATCCTCACATTTTAGAGATCTGTGGCCCAGGTTTCCTACAAACTAGGCTTCAGTCACTAAAACAGCAATAGCAGTCCTCTGCTGATTGACTGGCATATAATGAAAGAGGTTTTCTTACAGTTCCAAGATGTTCTGATGCTGTCATGATCAAAGCTATGCAAGTATCTTAGAATGTTACTTGTTTTGCTTTGATGTGTAATATATAACCAAACTGGTTTTGAAGACATAAAAATATGTCTATTCATTTCCATATGTGTCTTAGATTATACATGGCTTCTCTGGGATTCTCTTTAGACTATACTATAGCCTTCTCACATTACAAGAGCACTTACAGTGCATTTTCTGGCAGCTCAATAAATAATAGAATTAACACTTGTCAGCTGTGATTTATTACAGCCGTAGCGTGCATTATAATGTAGCACTCTTTTGGTTTGGTTATGAGCTTGATTTTAGAAGAAAGAGTGAGTAGATGCGTTGAAGGTTGATTTCTCGAAGAACTTGTTTTCCTGAGAATGAACGTAAAACTTGTAAGCACTGAGTTTTAAATGAAAGATGAGGAGATCTGTGTTGGTTTTATTTGTTCATATAGTTATGGTTTTGAGGAACCGTTGCATTTTTTGCATACTAGTTTTGCTCCAGTACTGATGAAGATGTTGATTCTGCCTGCGTTCAGTAGCTTTTAATTTTCACAATTCTGATCAGTAGCGGAGTGTCCAGACAGCCACCACGCAATGAGGGATGATCAAAAGAGAAAAAGGTAGAAGAAGTGATTTTTATGAGATTTTATAGGTCAATGTATTCTCAGTGACAACAGGTCATAACAAAAGAAACTGATTTCATTCTATGATGAGATTACAAGGTTGATAACAAAAAGTAATTGAACAAAATCAAGTTCTTCAAGTCTTTTTGTAAGACTTCAAACTCCAGAATTTTCTGATAAGGAATTCATCACCATATTATATCAATAAAAGGCTCTAGTGGGCTGGGTTCCAACTGATGTGGGCAGGGTCTGAGCAGCAGCATTGTCTCATCGCTGTCAGATGATGCAGTGTGGATGCCTCGTCATGCTTTGGTCATGAGGGTTAAGAACTGGTACATCACAGAAAGCAGTGTTTTCTGTGAAGCATCTGGGTATAGCAGGGTATTGGTAGCAGCATTTGACAGGGACTGTCAGCAGACCTGGCATGATTCAATACTCACAGTGGTTCAGAAGTATATAAAAAACTTTGCCAATGCAGCACAGCAATGATACAGATTAGTCAAATATCACTGGTGACAAAACCAAGACAATCCTCGGAAAAGTCCAATTAGTCTGATTTGGGCCTGGAGGAGAGAGGGAGGATGAATGGTTTAACCAGTGAGAAGCTTACGAGTTTCTCTGTTTAGGTTAAACAAGATTTAGAGGTATCTTGATTACAGTACATAAGTACCTTCACAGGAAGAAAGTATGGGATACCCAAAGACTTTTTATTTTAGCAGAGAAATGCAAACCAGAAAGCAGTGGCTGGAAGCTGAAACTAGAGAGAGTCAAAGTAGACATTAGATACAAATTTTAAAAGTGATTTTGAAGAGCCAATAAAACACTGTACTAGAGGTATGAGTGCATCTTTCCTCACCTGATGTCTTTAATCTGGATGTGAACGTTTGTTTTGGAAGACAGACCTCGGCCAAAACCTAGTCTGTCTTCAGTACAAAGCTAATAGTGATAACTATAGGAGGGAAGACATGATAGTTCAGATTTCAACATGGATTGCAGAAAGCTGGTAAGAAATCTGGGTATGTGCTTGACTTTTTAACTTGCACTGAAGTCCCTAGCAGTGCACCTACAGTGCTGCAGATTAAACCTTGTCTGTGACTGCCTCACTGCAAACCTCCCTGCATTCTGCTGTGTAGAGACATGGAAGGAGGTAAGGGTGAAAAAGAAAAGGAATATCTGAGTTGAGGAGTAACTTTAAAATAACATAACAGAGCTCAAACTTGAAGCTTTGTGCAGGGAATGGGAGAATTTTATTGAAGTTGGAAGAAATACAATTTTAACAGTAATATTTATAAGCACTATAGGGAGATATTATCAGAGACCAAAGAAAAAGCATTTGCAGCAGGCAAGGGAGAGAATGAGAGCTGTGGTGCTTAATCCCAGGGAAAGCAAATCTTTGAAATGTTGTGAAAAAGGAAATGGTAAAATCTTATTTCCAAGAAACCAACCAGCATAGCATGTAAGTGACAAACTCATTTTCCTTTCATTCAAAAAAAAATCTACATTCTGGTCCTACTTCCAAACTTAAAACACTATAAATGGGCCAGTCAAGAATAACTGAGACTGAAGCTTGGTTTTACCACCCTAGTTTTTATTCAGCTTCACTGCAGATGTCATCTGTGGGGTTTGAATTCCATAGAACTGACTGGAATTTGGTCTGATTTTACCTTTTGTTTGAGTAATCATAATGATAGGAGGATTTTAAAAACAGGATCCCTGTTGGGAGTTTTAATACCCCCAGAGGTCTGAGGTCACTGGATTTAGGGTTTCTGCTTGGGCCTATCTCATACATCATTACAGATATTCAAAAGCCTGTAATAGCCCACACACAGGTTATATTAATTTCCAGTGCCTAAATCCCTTAAGTGCTTTGGGGATTTCCCTGCTAATCCTCTTCTAAATGCAGGGGTAGGTTTGAACCTTTGGGATTTATTCTTTCTGTTGGTTGTTTTCCAACCAAAGAATCTTTCAAGGGTAACAATAGCAAGTGCTAAATACATAAAGATGTAGAAAGTTTATCTGCTGTTTATATTATCACAGTTATCTACCAGTCTTTTTTTGGCACAAGAAGGAAAAGAAAGTGTGACTGTTACTAGTAATTACACTGCATATAGTAATTTTAAAGACTTACCAATATTAAATTTACGGAAAAGTATTAAATCCTGACTGAACATCAAATCCTTTCCTTTCCAAGGGCAAAGTAACTGTATTAATATTAATGAAGCCATAAAATACAAGTTAACTGACAGCATTTTTGCAGTTGCTTACTGCAACTGTATTTTGTTACTGAAAATTTATCGTATTTTTCATGTCTGAAAGTAAAAAATTAATAAAACTATCACAAACTGCACTTTGTTTTAAGTGACATGCCTTTTCTTTATGATGCATGCTTTGCCATAAAAAGGGAGGGCTTAATGCATTTCTGTTGGGAGATGCCTATTTATTCTGACAAACCGATCAGCCTCTGGGGTGTTTCTTTGCCACAGAACTGATTCTACATCTCACCCATTATCTAATAGGATGTGAAAAGAGTATCCTGTCTCACAAAAAAAATCAGGCTTTGTTTCATTACAAGGATGTGGCAGGCTCACTCACAGACTTACTTGCAGGATGTACAGCTGTTAGTGAAAGGCCCAGTTATACACTCGTGAATGTTTCCAATAGACCTGTGGGGAAAACATTGGTAACGTTGGTACTGAAGATTAGTTATTTCAAAGACAAGTATAAAATGTGGCCTCTATAATGAGAAAATGCATTTTACGTCTTAAATAGTACTGCATGAGCTTATGAATTTTATTATTATAATAAACACCAATGCCACATAAACTAGCCAGACAGAATGTCTCTGCAAAATATATGCCCTGGTTGTTTTTCTTCTCCTTCTCCATTATTTCTCCCTTTTCAGTGTTTATGAAAGGTTTAAAATTGTGCTTGCATGGGAAAAAGAGAGATTGGAGTAAGGAAAGCAAGCTGAGGCATTGTGTGATAAGGCAGAGATAATGCAAGTGTATACAAAACCCTATCAGACAAATGTTGTCAGTCAGATGTGCTCATAAGGAAATAAAGTCACAAAGGAAAAAGGGAGTAGGATACACAGCGGGAAATACAATTAAACCCAGGCATAACTTTAAATGTTAAGGGATAAGAAGCCTTTAAGGTATCCAGGTGTAAAGTATCTCTCCATATGTGTTTAGGCAGTGCTTAACACACCCAAAACTTTTGACCACTAATGCACTGCAAATCGTTGTTGTATTTAAATGATGCTCTATTACAACAGTGCAGCCACCCATACAACATACCCAGCAAAAAAGTGCCTCCATTGTGAAGCTGTTTGCTAACAAACATAAGTGAATTAACAAATCAGGGTTAGTTGAAGTAAAATAAAACATTTTAGAACATGGATAAAATAGAGGAGAGAAGTGACAAGAAAGCAAACAAGTGATTAGGTTTGATGTCTCTGGAAGTTAGAACATTCACTCCACTCCACTGCTCCAAATTTCCTTGACTTTTTGAATAACAGGATCAATCCGTTAGGACTTGCACAATGCTTCTTTTCATAAAGTGCAGTTTCTTTAGCATGACAATAAAATATGATTTTCAGTGCTTCTTAGAAAAGCGAAAATACAGCTTGAAATAGTTCAAAATGAAAATGCAAAAGCTGGAATTACTGGCAGACAAAATGTTCTAGTGTCATGTCCTCCTGATATTCTTTATTCATTACATGTGAATGAAGCTCTGTATCTGAAAATCAAGGCTGTTTTATCAGTCTTGCTTCTAATGCCAGTCAGAATGGCTTACTGCTGAGAGATCTTTCAGAGTCTGGAGTTGCATCAAGACAGCATAGCTTTAAAACAGCATAAGAGAGACCCATTCTACATTATTGACTTTTCCCCTTACCTGCTAAAAAATTTTTGATGTGTCAAAGATTTTGACACATGTCAAGACAGATATCTTCATTTTAGAGTTTTAAAAAGGCATCAAACCTGATACATACAAACCACTTTAGGTGGCAGAGGCAGTCAGACTGAACTAGGAACAATTGTTTCACTTATCTGCAAAAGACTTTACTTTTCAATTAAGTTTCACGTAAAGAACAATGTTATTTAAGCAAGATGAAACCAGAACAATTGCTAAAAATGCAATAAAAGTCTAGAGGTAAATCCCTAAACCCTATGTTAAGTATCCTATCATTGTGGCCTTTCTATGGATTTTTTTAAACTATTCTATAAAGGTCTATGGCAAGGATATAATTTCCCAGAAAATGGTATTTCATAGGGCCTTTTATAAACTGATCATCCCCTAGCAAACGCAACAATAGTTTTCCATAGAGAAGGCATTTCATTCAGAACTACGAATAGACTATTTCCATTAGCAAACACTATACAGCAGAATCGCTTTTTTCAGCCATCCCCCTTTCTTCTATAAATAGATTTCACATCAAGAAAAGCACACCCAGAAGTATCTAGTATGACTTTACATCCCTAAATGAACCATGTAGCAAAATCTCATTTTTAGAAATGGCATTTATGGTATTTCACCAATGAAATGTGTAATAATAACAGCAAAATTGTTGTGTTAATGATCAGAGTGTATAATAAGATGCACAATTAGGAGGATTATGGGAATTTAATGGGAAGAGAAGGGCAAGGGATCATCTGTTGTATGACTCTTCATGATTGTAACCTGCTGTCTATGTCCCTAATGTGTTTTTATGACTGGCATGCTTTGGGTTGTTTTCCAGTCCGTGTTCTGCCGTGAATGTAAAGAAGAATACCATGAAGGGGAATGCAACTCTCTCCTCAGCCCACAGGGAGCCATGGCCCAGAAGGTATGGATCTCACAACTCCTGATCATTATCCCTGGCCCAGCCAGAGTGACATTTGTCAAATGGGTCCTAATTATAATCCTAAGTAAAAGCAATTATGTTCCTGCTGAATTACTCCAGCCGTCGGAGTTGCCAAATTGGCTTTGCGGTGGATTTCAGTCTCTTTGATTGATAGAGTAGCTGAGTTCTGTCAGGAAGACACAGGGCTCTGCCGTCAGTTGATAAAGAAAAGGCCTTCCCAGTGGGCTTCTAGGGTTGTCTCTATTCAATGTGAACACTTTTGAAAGGCTTTCTATAGTCTTGCTGCTTTTCAGCTTATTTTCAGTGCACCAGTCAGGAAATCATGTGGGTTTGGGCCCAATAACAGGGCTTTTATACAACCTGTGCAGAAAATACTATTGGTAATTTATGTTTTAGCTTACAGAAATAAAAAATAGATTGTCTAGACTGCAAGCTGTTAGATGATAATTATTCTAGGCTGCTCTATAATTTTGCAGCTATTGTAGCTATAGACCTGGACAGGAAATAGTTTTTTCTCTCCTGGCATTTCTCTGTTTGAGATTCAAGTTTTCCCTGAAATAAATAAATCATGTAAACCACAATCTTTCCAATCTGGACCAAAAAAAAAAAAAAATAAGAGAAAGAGAGAAAGCAGGAAGTGGCAAGAACAGGAAACATACCCCCTAAATATCTTGTAGCTTTATGCCCAGGGTGCACTCCTAGGAAGCAGAAAACTGGTATTCAGATATCTGGCAGGTTTGATGCTAAGAGGAAACTCAAACCTTGAGCCCCCACACAGCCCAATGTGGCAGATAAAGGTTTGTGGGCAGGTGCTGATGAGGACTTGCATCCAGCCAGCTCTCAGGGAGGTGTGCCAAGCTCCTGTAACTGCCTGCAGGCAGGCTCTGTCGGAGGCTGGCTTTTGGGGACTCACTGAACACAGAGACTGGCAGGGAGCTGAAGTTCTTTTGGGAATCTTTGCCATGTGCTGCCTCGAGATGGTTCACACGCCATACTTTGCAGACATTGCACTAGGCCATGGCCTGTGTAGAGATTCTTCTCTTTAACCTTTCTTACTGAAGCTCTTCTAATTTATAAAAAGAACTAACACTAGTTGAGACAGAATGAAACAGCCTGTATCCTAGTAGCCAGTCAGGGTATCTACCTCTGTTGTCCTGGAACATGTGTATAGTATCAGGCCCAAAAGCCATCTACTTTCCCAGCCTCTAGTGATTTGTGATGTGGATGTGATATTTTATCTTTAGTAGTTATTGGCAATTTTTTTTCCGTGAATTTGTGCAACCCATTTTTTTGAAGCCATACATAAAACAAGGAGATTCGCAGCTTAGTTGCCCTCTATGAAGAACAGTTTAATTTTATTTGCAATAGCCTTATTTGTGCACTCTTCCAGTTCCCATTCACATTTATACAAAAATAAAGCAACTTCAACAGAGACATTGAGAGATGCTTAAAGCATCCAACAGGCTAGTAAAGTAGGAGACCAGAGCTCAATGTCTTACCTGAATTAAACTGCGCTAGAACTTGAATACATCTCAACATGAACAGAGAGCTCTATATTCATTAAGTTGTTTAAGCCTAGAGTTTTGCCTAGAGTATTGAAAGTTGTCATGGCACGTTACAAGTGACTTCAACAATGTTGGCTCTGTGAAAGCTAGAGTTCATGTAATTTTTGCATTCTAGGGCAGAGATAAAGGTATGCCAGGGAGAATCAGAATACCATAGGACAAAGTCATTCATTTTAATTATTTGAATATTGCCTTAGCTCTTCCTTATAACAGTGGAAGCACTTCATCCATTTGATTCGGTCTCTCAGTACATGAATTGCACCCAGTTAGACCTGTTAATGTAGCAATGTTGACTACTTTTGCAGTTCTAGTATAATGTGAATGTTCTTGCTGTTCCTGAAAAATTTCCTGTACTCTCAAAGAACTGTTCCAGAATAGCTAGATTATAGTACCAGAACAGCTCTTGCATCTATACAAATCAGTTCCCCTGCATAGACAAGATCATAGACTACGCAGGATTCATTGGGACTTCAGTTTAAGCTGAAATTTATTGACTTAGGTTCGCCTTCTCGTCCCCTAAGAAACTAGAGCTGCACTAATTAAGCTTCTCCACGAGGTGGTGCTGTGCCACTGAAGGAATGTTTTCCCTTCCTTTCCTTAGCCAGGCGGGCAGAAATAGGACAAGCGCCGGTGCTGGTGGGATGCTGCTTTCACCCGCCCGGCATCGCTGCAGAGCCGCCCTGCACACAGCGCTCCCGTGCCGGGCATACAAACCGCACGGGGGGCAGGGCCTGTGGGACAGCTTCCATCTCTCTCACTGAGATTAGTGTAAACATTTATCCACCTGTGCTTTCAGGCTGTTTGTTCCACTTGGCATCACCTGCCAGGTGCATGGATCTGTGTGCCAGACCTAACTTGCTGTGACTGTAGTGCTTGGTGAGGCAGTGAGAAGGTTTTATCTTTGACTGTGGTCTGTCTCAAGGTAGGAATAATACACTTCCAGGGTTGCCTGCAGCTCATGCAGTGTGACTCCTGTCTGGATCCTTTCCGTATCATTTATTTTTTCAAGACATCTTATTGCCACAACTCCTGCCTGTCACAGTTAAGGATCACAAAGACACACTGCCACTGTTCCTCTCCAGAACAGGTGCAGGATATGTGATCAGTCTCAGGGAAATACTTCCTATAAGAAAAATGCAGGGTTTACTTTAGCCTGTAGTGTCTGCAGTAGTGAAAGGACCTTCTCTTGCCTTCTCATTTCTGCAAATTCCTGCAGGTCTCTGATGTTCAGTGGGAGGAAACACTGTGGACAGGTTCAGGCCTAAGTCAGTGCAACAGAGGTGAACATGGTGGAGCATGAGGAGTGTGAAAAGGATGAAAGAAAAACCAAAAAGGAGAGTTGTTGTGGAGGAATTGGGTGACCAGTAGTTGATGGCAACATAGAGAGCGGGAAGAGCTGTGGTGGCACTCCATGCAGCTCTCCCAATGTGTGCCAGGGCACTGCAAGGGCCATCTACTTCCTGGGAACTTTCCATGCCTCTGTCAATGCAGGGCCTGAGGACAGAGGTGAGCCAAAATGGTGGCAGTGGGTCCACAGGTGACCTATGACTGGGTTGGGCAGGTGGACAGGGATGTGGGGAGCTGGAGACCAGCCCTGCTGCAGTGTCACCAGGCACTGACATGGGTTCCTGAGCCATGAACAGGGTACAGGGATTAGCAGGGGACTGGGGCAGCAAGGTCTGATGGTACCCCCAGAGCTTTGCACCAATTTGGGAAGACTTGGAGACGGAGATCCCTCAGAAGGAGAGATAGAGCCTGATATAGAGGCATTCGAGTGTCCATGAAAGCCAAGAGCTGACAGGAGGGACTGTGACCTGTCAGATACAGCAGAAGCTCCAGAAACAGGAAAAGAAAGAGAGATGTGAGATGACACGGCACATCTTTGAGGGTCCAAGAAACATAAATGGTGGTGGTTGTGAAATAGGCCTGTGCTTGGGCAGATATCAAAAGGAGGGAGGAGGAAGCCTGAGGTAAAGAGAGGAGAGTGTAGGTGGTGGCACTGTGAAGTGCCACCACCTACACCAAGGAAGGATGGAAAGGGGAATGGGGTCAGTTGGCAGGAGAAAGGAAGAGGGCAACCGTGACTGCAGGGCATAGGAGGGACAAAGCAGGTACCAAATGTGGATCTTTGAAAGCCTATTCCAAATAAAGGAGTTGGGAGTTTATAATGGTGGGAAGCCATTGCTGCTTGGGGTAGAAGAGGCAAACTCGGCAGCAAGCACGCAGAGAGCAGCCCGGCTTTAACTACTGGCGCATCATGACCTTTCAGATCTGTGCACAGATATTGCATGGCCCATTGGGAAGGATAAAATGTTCCCTTTCTGCTGAAATGTTCATTTTTAGCCCAGATAGGCCATTGGAAGCTTATCTTAAACGTTTACTTACTGATGCGGGACTGATTATTTCCATCTTAGCGTGTAAATTACATTATTTCAGGGAAAATAAAATTTATCTGTGGTAATATCAGTTGAGAAGCTTTGTTTTAAAATCATTGCAGTGTCCTGGAGCTGTTTGAACTTTGGGATGACAGAAGTAATCATATTTGATGAATTAAAAGGCACAGTGTGCATGATGGAATCAATGACACAGTAAAGGTGTGACTCCAGCCAGATTTAGGTTTAGAAATAACCGCATAGTCCCTGATATGTACACCACAAAACCAAGCTTCCCAGCCACTTTTAACCTCACACATAGACAGTCTGTGCTGGTGGGGAATCTATCCGTAAACCAGCTTCCTCTGTAAGTCCCCATCTTAAAATTAGCCTAGCTTTCCTAACACAAAACCTTTCTAGATGGTTTTCCTTTTACCAGGATAAGCAATGAACCTTCTTGCTCTCTAGCAACTGGAAAATAAAATGTGGCCACATACTAGATTTGTACATTTTCAGAGTAGCTTGCAGGATGGTTTTGGTGCTGGGCATGTTGATAAGACACCAGCAAGGTAAACGGTAATAGCAATAGCAATGACACTTACGTAAAAATGGTGCTTATGTAAATAAGCGAATAGAATATGGGGCACTGAGTCATAAATGTTTGGGGGGAAAAAAAGGTGCCACAAACTGGATGAAACTTTTTTTAAAAGTATGTTTTAGAGATGGTTCTGCGGACAAACTTTCTCCAAGAAGGTGCTGATGATTTTGTCCTACCAAACCAATGAATGTGTAATTATAAAAAGCTAAATTATAAAAGTGTTTTAGCAAGGTTGCTTCTTCAGAGGTTGCTGCGAATTTATTAAACATCATTATAGATTTCTATAGTTACAGCTGTACACAAATACCTCCTATTACCTGCATTCAAAGGCTTGAACCTAAAAGAAAATCTGATGTCTAATTCATAATTCCATAAACCATTTGTCTACAAGTCTTTGTAGAAAACCCAGACAAAAATCTACTTCCTCTCATTTGAACAAACTCTGCTATTAATGATTGACAAGCAACAGCTGTAAACCTAAGCACAGACTAAGCATCTATGGTGTCTGAATCCATAAAGTTTGCCCAGTGGTCTCTTCAGCTCCAGGCTCCAACCCAAACTCCTTAAAAACCCTGTCAGAACATAACTAGTCTTGGTCCAAGCCTTAATTCCAGCCACTTCTAGCAAGTCTGGCCCTGCAATCCAGCAAAATCCTTCACTAAACATTCATCTTTAGCTGCTGATGCAGCTAAAAATTGTTACCCATTTCTTGCACACAGGTTACAGACTAGGTTGTGTAAATTTCTGCCATTTTACTACACTGAAAATCTCACTACCTGCTAAGAGTGTTCATTTCAGACCGTGTTCACTTTATATGCAAAGTAAAAAATGTAGTGCTAGTTTTATCAAAGTCTTAGCTAATTAATGAAGTATTTTTAGTCCATTTACAATAACACTGGGACTTACAGTTCAAATTATATATAGTTAAAATAAAGGATATGTAAACTTCCTGGTAACACCCATTTCCCTGGTGTTATTTTTAACCTTTCACTGCTTCTCTGGACCCCAGGCTCAATAGCTCCAGTATGGAATGGGCTGGTATAGTGAATCCTTTACCAGAAGGAACATGATGTTGATATTGAAGGATTTTTTTCCTTCTCACTGTATCGTCTGCTTGGAATCAGTCTTGTGTGTTTGTTAACAGACTCCTTTTCTGATGTAAAAGCCAACATTGGGGTGTTTTACCTAAGTCAGTTATGCCTTTGTTCTCTTTGTTGTCCTCAATACTGTTTTTACCCATCTTTCAAGGCCATATTTGGGTAACTGATCACTTGAGAGGGGTTTATAATGCTGGGGCCTCCCGTATCATCCTGTGCCTCTGCTTTCAAGGCCTCTTCTATCATCCCATGCCTTTACTCCTCTGCATAGCATTTTATTGTAGGGTCAGAGACAGTTTGTTCTGCCCAGTAGTGCCTATAATGGTCATTGCTGCCTGTTAGTTACAAAAATACATGGAGCTGTTAAAACATGCAGTGATACAAAAATTGTACAAAAGCAAAAGCAGAATAGGTAATAGTCATCAGCTCATTAAATAACTGCTGTCACACAACCAAATCTCTAAGTATACCAAGACAAGTCCAGATAAAGCCTGATGGGTCCTGAGGCTCATGGTGCTGGCTTGGCTCAAAGGCTGTGGTCTATTATGGGAAACAGCAACAGCATTTTTACAGAGCCACAAAGATACATGTTCTAAACCTTCATCTGCAGTCTCTTCCAGTGTGAATTTATAGCTAGTGCTGTAAAACTTAACTTCAACTCCACCCTTAACCTGTGGGACACTGCCTGTCCTGAGGTTTTGTCACCCAAATCCCAAAGCCCTTCCCAGACTCACCACCTTCAAGTCAAACCTCAGCTGTTCCTTGTTTGGGACTCAGCCCCCACAGTCCTCAGGCAGCTAATGCAGGATCCAGGTAATAGCTTTGCTGTTCTACCACTGGCAGTATAACATTTATCCAGCACCCCTGCCAGCCCAGGAACCCCATCAGACCTAACCAAAAGCAGTGCAGCCAGCTGAGCCAGGGCAGCTGATCATCAGCACACACTTCCAGGGCCCTGGCTGCACCCTAACCAGAGTTTCTGGGCTCAAACCTAACTCAGGCATGATGTCTCAGGCAAAAGATAGGCTCGAAGCATACCCACTGGGTCACTTCCCAGACATGGTTTTTTGCTGCACAGGTGCACCATAAAGGCACATCCATGCACTCACACACACATCCAGGAAAGCCTGTCACAGCACCTGGCATCCTCCTGAAGTGTGTTGTGATGTAGCTCCTGGAAAAGCCCCCAGCCCACTTGGGCCACAGGTGAGCCTCCAGCCCATCTTTTCTTCCCATTGCCTCCTGTGTGCATGCCTCGGAGCTGACAGTAGGGGGTATGAAATGTAAAGGCATTGCCTGCCGAGTTTGCTTTTCCATCGTGGAACAGCATCTAACTTCTCATGCTGTAGATTTCCAGCAAGCATGTAGGGTTGTGAAGCCTGGTCTCTAAGCAGCTAATGATAATCGAAATGGTAAATAGTAAATGCTAACCACAAAAAACATTAATGATTTCCCTGCATTTTAGTGAAAGGAAAAGCTACTGAAAAGGTTCATCGCACATAATACCTTTCAATGAGTCCTGGGTCACAGTATGAAATGTGGAACATCTAGTATTAGGACATTGATTTTTTTTTTCCCATAAGGTAAATTTTAAAAGTTAAATAAAACATGGCTGTACAAGAAATGGCACACCTAGCTTGATTTCTAAAATATCTCAAACAACTGAAAAAGAAACGGAGGCTCAGGGTTTTAGTATTTGGTATACTCACAGTGTTAAGCTCAGGATATTTCAACCCACAGAATAGGTAATAGTCTATATAGTTTACTAGGTGCCTAATTAAAGGAGCAAGAAAAATAACTATAACCAGGAAATGTCCTGTAAAATTAATCTCTGTGTTATAAATAAAGATGCATCGGAGGAAATCTGAGAATAGATCTTAACTTCCTGTCTAATGAGAAATAGATGAGAACTATAGAAAGAGAATTTTAGCTTTCCTATTTTGGGCAGCAATAAAGTAAAAATTATTTGACAGACTGCTTTTGCTTATGAGGTTAAGCTGACAGTCATTTTCAGCTGTGTTGCCACTTACGAGAGGAGGCACGTTCTTTATTCCTCTCATGGAAAACAGTTATATAAGAATGACCTGTATTGGATTAGAATTTCTGCTTTAGAGCAGTGCAAATACAATATTCACCACCTACTTGAATTTATTTCATTATATGAATGGCTGCAACACACAGAGTGAGAACCTTGATGTGCAGTGTCACCAAACCAGGGCACTCTTTCATCTTGTATCCAGCATAATACCCTGTGTAAATCAATTTGAGTTTAACTAGTTGCTGTCATCATAAAGCAGCTCTTTCATTTTATGTCAGATTTCCCTAGGTACACCAGAAAAATTGGCTCACACAAAGCTGCCTCGTGTAGATTTAACTGGATCACTGTAGTACTAGCACCTCTATTTTTCTTGTGTGTGAAACATAGTCTCTTTGAATGAATATCTTTTCTGTTCCTTATCTATAGCCATATTTTAGTGTTTTGATTAGCCTAAATCTGTCTCTAAACTAGAGCAGTAGTCCCATAGCTATGCACATCTCTTTTTGTGAGATTTTGACTCTTAAATGGCTCAAATAATCCATTTTCTTCCAAAACCCTCTAGCCTATCTAGTGTCCTAGACATCTGCTATTTTTACCTCTGCAACTGCAGTAAAAGGCACCACTAAACATGGCAGTATGTTAATTCATGTGATTATGTTCATAAAACATCCCTGTTGAAGCCAAGAAGACAAAATAAATTTAAGCTGGACTGTCACTATCCCTTGTAGATCAGGCTTCAATAGCGGAGGCTGTTTTTACTTAGAGCTCTAGTTCTAGCTCTAGTGGGCTGTGTTAACCTAAATATTATGGTGGGCTGAACATTGCTCATGTACAATGGATTTTTCTTTGTCTTCCTTTCAAACGCTTTCAAGTATACACAGCTTTTCTTACATTCTTGTTAGAAAATGAGTAATATTTTCTGTTTTGAGACACCTAAACCTTATTAAAATTCCATATTTAACATAAAGTGAAATAATTTTACGTATTTCTATTAACCTAAATAAAAAGCTTGGTTTTGTAAGTAAAATTCTCTTAAAACCAAGCATTTCTGATCAAAAGCAAATGTATTTCAGATTTAAAGAAAGCTGCACTAGGATACATTTTTTTAGTTATGCATGACTAGTTTTTTTGCATATCAGAAAGGAATGAAGCACCAAGAGCAAACAAACAGGAATTCAGAAATCACATCCACTAAAGCAAAGCACAAATAAGGTTAACAGCTGCATATTCTATTCTGAATTAAGAGTCTTCAGTTTTCAGATGTTGTCTATACTAAGCAAAATAATCATGATCATAAAAGAACTGTGCTAACATAAGGCAGTATGTAATTTGGTGGATGTCAAAATTTAACATTATATATCTAAGACTGCTAGTATTTGGAACAAGAAGTGTTGCCATGAATG
Source organism: Pomatostomus ruficeps (assembly GCA_013400735.1). Lineage (NCBI taxonomy): Eukaryota > Metazoa > Chordata > Aves > Passeriformes > Timaliidae > Pomatostomus > Pomatostomus ruficeps. Next base: position 11,574 of record VYZT01044294.1, on the reverse strand, counting down.
TTTTTAATCTAGGTGGTACTGCTTAGCTGCTGTCTGTGAACATATACTTCATTTACTTCATGTAGTTCTACTGGAAAGTCGATGTGTGCTCTATTACCTGAATGAGATGCTGGTCTAAGAAAGACACTTTATTTCTATTGCAATATGCTTTCTGTCCCTGTAGATCTTATTCCAGTACTGCATGATATTGATTAACTGCAAGGAAAGCTTTCCATGTACATATTTTTGTATTGTTGTATGGTCCTCAGCAGTCTCTGTGGTCTCTTTATCCCTGTTAGTTTTTCCAAAAGACTCAGCATATAGACAGAAGTAAATCTATGTCCTTCAGTGTGACCCAGAGATAATAAGACAAACTTTCCCTCCTGTCTCTTTAAGGGAATACTGCAGGGGGGATATTGAATAGTGCTTACAACAGCTCTTAACTGTAGGTTGCTGTTACTTATGGGTATTCATTCCTGGTCATAATATGCAGCACAGTTGAGAATCAAAAAAAATATTCATAAAGTGGCATGGATGAAATCTAGTAGCTTTTCAATAGTGCTGGGACAAATGTTCCAAACTAACTGGGGAACTAGAGCATATTGTGTTGAGTGAGCATCAGAAGTGATCAAAGTCTCCTGTCCTCAGCAAACTGACAGCAATGCACACCTGGAGCATCTCTGAACTTCCTATCCAAGACCAGGCAGAACAAACAAAGTGAGAGACCTTCTGCTTGACAGATCTGCACTATTCCCTAGGCCCTCTAGGTCTAGGTCAAGGAGATTAGGTTTGCTAGTTTTGGATGAAAGAACATGATTTAAACAGACACTGGTAATGAAGAATTGTCATACACCTTTTCTTTATTGCTTGAAGGAAAAAATGCAGATAAATATATGTGTGCTTGCCATCACTGTGTGTGGAGCACTAAAAAAGCATGTGAACACTGAAGGCTCATAAATTGGATGGTATGATTTCTTCACTGAATCAGAGGGATTCCATCACTGTGCAATTTCTCTGCATTTGGTTCATGCAGCAGGAAGTTTTTAACTTAACATTTGGCAAGACTTGGCATAGGAGGGATGTTACAGCTCTAATTGGCTGAAATATAATGCTGCTGCATCTAGTTTATGCTAGAATGTTTGCAATGGCAAATACTGAAATTATAATTCACTGCTGTTTTCAGCAATTTGCTCTTGGTGAACTGCATGTGTGTGGCTGGAAGTTGTTTCTTTTAGTTATTATTAAGGCCTCCCAAGTTTGTATTTCAGAACTAAGATCAAAAACGTTGGTACAAATAAAATTAGCAATTTGGTATGTGAAATTTTGCCTCAGTGTCCTTTGCTATTAGGTCACAACAAAGACGTGAAGATGGAGTAAAAAGTATTTTTGCAAGTATTAAAACACTGGATTTGGACTATTTGAGAAAACAGAGCCACTGTGAAGCTCTGCTGGACTGACTACAAAATTAAAAATACTTCTGGTCTTCTAGTTTAGCTCTTCTGAAAAGAATAGCAATGTTTTGTCGCTGCTATTGTGATTTTCATCTATATGGATGTGAAGTGATGAGTTCCCATTAAAATGAGATATCTTCTTTCTGTCATGGGAAAAACTGAGGTCCGGGTCAAGCATTGCACCCTCTCCTGATCTGTCTCTCTGAGCTAGCTCAGATTGCTTGCAAAAGTCATCCTTCCTTGAGGATGTAGGTGTTGAAAAATCAATACTAGATTATGTTCTTTGCTATTAGCCTGAGCAGCTTTTTCTATTTCCCAGAACTTACTAATGTGCTGTTGTGTAGAGGTCATCTTTCTGTCGAATTGCTGAATAATCCAGCAGGGTGTAGGGCTGAGTTCCCTCTCCACAAGCAGAGAGCCAAAAGTAAAAGTCACTTCTGGGATACAGATAAGAAGACTTCGTTCACTTTAGTTACTTCTACATCAAAAAGATAAGCAAATTGAAGAATATCAAGTGAGGAGCAACAAAAGAGATTCACTGTCTGGGAGACTGATGTAGGTTGTAAAAGAAATAATGTCAAACACGTATTTTTGAGGTTTCCTGATTAAAAGAAGACAGTGGGTAATTTTTGTTGTTTTGTGGTTTAGTTTTCTTTAAATGCATATTGCAATGGCCACCAGATGAGCTGGAAACAAATTTCTGCAGATGTTATTCTTTGTTATTCCATTTTAACTGAGGTCAATTCAGCAAAGAACTAAAATCTAGGCATTACTCACTGACACAACTTACACTTTTTATCTGTATTAGATTACCAGAATTCATGCGGAGTTATGGTTTTGTTGCATTTTTTAAGATTGGGCCAATTCCTTTTTTCTGTCTTACTAGAAATAAATGTATTAAAAAATTATCCATTTAAATAAATATAGAAGTCTATCCACATAATAGCCTATAAGTATTTAGAAGGTATACACTAAGAAGTTACAGGAATTGTTATAAATTAAATAGTGTTGTTTAAGCTCATAATTTTCCCACATGCTTGAATAAAACCACATTATGAATGGAGAGAGCAGAGTTTCAATGCTGGAACCTACATACATTGTTTATAGCTACTATTCACGTTGTTGCCAACCTTGTGTGATGGAAATGACACAATGCACTGCCATCTCTTTTGTCCTTGTACTATCATTTTAGGTAGGAAACAGCCAAATAGGCCACTTGTGTAGATTATGTAATTTTGTCCCAGTCATAAATAGGACAAACACAGGAGTCACTTTTACAGTCTTCATGATGACTTTTTCCATCCGTGTCATTCTGTCTGGGGAGCTTTCATTGCTCATGAGTGGGTTTTTTTACTTTTTTCTAAAACTTCTGTGTTTATTCTTTGTGACTTTTATATTTATATAGAGTTCTGTTGGAATGAAACTCAGACCTCTGGTACAACAGAGTACACTTTATTATGAAAAACAGTTTCCTTCCAGGCACCCCACCATCCTGCGTTAGCAAATGTTGCACTTCCTTGGTGTTTTTGCTTTGCTTGCAAGGGCTTTAATCCCTGAAGCCCAATCAAACCTGTGTTGTCTGATGTGTTGTCAGCTGGATTCACCTGACTCCTCCTTCACCATCCCTTTTGCTTTACCCATGTTCGTGCATTTGCAGCACGCCTCAATGCCCCTACAAGAGCTCTGCTCGCCTCTCAGGGCAGGGAGCAGTGGGGAGGCTGCAGCCTGGGCCGCTGCTGGATGCAGGAAGAACCTCCAGGATGGCACATGCTTCAGCTGCTGCCACCAGCCCCATCACCCTGCAGTTCAGGATGTAACCCAACACATGTGCTGTGCACACTGGGACAAAACAGTCTGCGTTTTGAAGCAGAAATTCTGCCTCTCCCACAAAGTCCACCCTACCTGGCATTGCAATCACTCCTGTCTGTTTCTTGTGGGTAAATGGTTATCACTTCAGTGCAGATATCATGTCCCAGTGCACCCTTTCAGTAATGTGCTCACAGGTGCTTTTCTCTCTCTTTGCAGGCATATGTAGTTGATGAACATGCAGCCATGCAAGCTCGCTGGGAAGAAGCATCTAGAGAAACAATCAAGAAGACAACCAAGCCATGCCCCAACTGCAATATTCCAGTAGAAAAAAATGGTAAGTTTACAGGTATCTTGTGCTTAACTGTCTTTTAAAATTCATTTTACAGTATAAATGTATGAATGTGCAGGTGTAAATATGCATAATATTATTCCAAGAGGGGGAGAGCACAAAGAGCTTGAATAATTCCGTGTGTCACTTTATCTAAATTATCCTGAAAACACTAATTCTAAATCACTTAGTTCTAAAACCACTAATTAAGCCTCACAAAACATCCAGCTATTTTGTAGATAGGGAAAATGAGGCATTGGATGTAGCATTCATATGACTGGATATCCAGCTAGTTGTCTAGATTTTCCCTTGTCACTAGGAAAAATAGACATTAGTAGGGTAAAACTCATCTCACACTGAAGCAGAACATATATCTAATGTAGGCCAGAAAAGTCACACCTAAAAGTGAGGCATGAAGAATTAGTCCTGTTGTAGATGTTTACACAGTATATGGCTGAATTTAGGTGAGATTAATCCTAACCCAGCCACATGCCCATGGCAGAAGAGCAAGTTAGAGGAAGCAACATGACTCCTGACAAACAGCCTGCATTAATCAATGCTTACCATGTAGGAAGAAAAGTAATCTGCTGGCATTGGGATGTTTAAAATGATGAATGGGAATGGTAAATAGGCTTTACGTTATAGGCTAATGCTGTTCCAAGATTTAATTGTATTTGTGTTAATTAATAAAACTATATTAATGTGATTGCCTAAGTATTATACAAATATTTTGCCTAAATATTATACAAATATTTAGAGGATGCTTCCCAGTTTTGTGGCATCATTTGTTCACATGGGACAGTGAAAATGCCAAATAAGGCACTATGAACTGCAAGGGAAGAACACTTCAAGCAGTGACACTGCAGAAATATTACTGGGGAAGAAATGGGAGAAAATCCTGAAATCTGGGGTTTGATGAAAGAAAAGAAGGCAGTGGGCAGATGGAAAGTGGGAGACACCTTCAAGCACAAGAAGCAGGAGGAAAGAAAGCTTGAATTCAAGAGTGGGAAGGTGAGACAAGATTTGGCATAGCATAGAGAGCAAGGTGGGCAGCAGAAGAGAGATAACAGAGGGCTAGGTCAAAAAATTATTTACAGAATTGTAGAACAGACTGAAAACCAGAAGTTTTAATGTGATTAGAAATAGACAAATGATAATGGTGACTATTTATATTCAACAGTTTGTGCACAGCCAATTAAAAAACCCCTTCTGGTTAGGCTTGAAGAAGTGGTAGAACCTTTACTATCTCTTACACTCTGCTACAAAATCTTTACTGGTAAATTACAGACGGTTGCCATTTGTCACAAACAACATATCCCTATTTGACACCATTCATGCAAGTCCCACTAATGTTTAAGGAAGTTGCTTGTAAAAATCAAAGAGGAAATAAAGGCAATTATAATTTTTATTTTGAATAATAATCAGGAAAACACATCAGCCTGACCCAAGTCAGAACAGTGCCTCATAATGCAAAATGCCAAAGCCATGGTAGCAGGCTAGAAACACACTGGAATTGGCTGATTGTGCTGCCATTCAGAAAAACCTTGGTAGGTTGGAGAGATGGGCAGAGAGGAACCATCTGAAATTCAGAAAAGGTAAATGCAGAGGCCTGCACTGGGGGAAAATTAATCCCAGGAACCAGCACAGGTTGGGGGCTGTCCTGCTGGAAAGCAGCTCTATGGAGGACACACTGCTGGCTCATGGACAACTTGCTGACCTGGGGGTCTTGGAGGACAGCAAGTTGTGCATGAGCCAGCAGTGTGTCCTTGTGGTCAAGAAGGCCAATGGTATCCTGGGGTGCACTAGGAAGGGCATTGCCAGCAGGCCAGGGGAGGTGATCCTGCCCCTCTACTCAGCCCTGGTGAGGCACATCTGGAGTGCTGTGGCCAGTTCTGGGCTCATCATGAGACATGGAGCTCCTGGAGTGGCTCCAGTGGAGGGTAACAAAGATGATTCAGGCACTGGAGCATCTCTCTTAAAAAGGAAAGGCTGAGGGAGCTGGGCCTGTTCAGCCTTGAGTAGAGACCCTGAGAGGGGACCTCATCAATGTCTGTGAGTATCTGAAGGGAGGTGCCAAGAGGATGTTTCCAGGTTCTGTTTGGTGGTGCCAAGCAATAGGATGGGAGGCAGTGGGCAGAAACTGATGCACAGAAAGTTCCATCTGAACACGAGGAAGAACTTCTTTACTGTGTGTTTGACTGAGCACTGGAACAGATTCCCCAGAGAGGTTGTGGAGTCTCCCTCACTGGAGACATTTAAGAACCATCTGGACACGATCCTGTGCAATGTGTTCTGGGGTGAACCTGCTTGAGTAGGGAGGTTGGACCAGATGATCCACTGTGGTCCCTTCCAACCTTACCTATTCCATGAGTCTGATTCCAATGAAGGGCTACAAAGATGATAAAAGGACTATGTAAGTAAATATCTTATAGGAGGAGTGAGGAAAACAGAGGCAAATTCTTCTCATGGTTCACACTAAAAACCAGACAACCATGTGCACAAATTGAAACACAGAAATTCCATTTAAACATAAGAAAATAATTTTACTGTGTGGGTGGCTGGAGACTGAACAGGTTGCCCAGAAAGAGTTTCTGTTCTAGGAAACATTCGAAACACAACTGGACGCAATCCTGAGCACCCTGCTTTAGTTGTCCCACTTTGAACAGCAGGTCTTGGATTGGATGATCTCTAAAAGGACCTTCCCACCTCAGTGCTTCTGTCATTTTGCAAATTAAAGAGTGAAGCTTAAAAAGTGCAGTGTTTGCCTTCTTCTTTGGTCACAGGTACTGCACGTGCCAGCTTCTAGGCTGCCATTTGTAAACTTAAAGAAGCACTTCAGAGCTGCCTAAGTGCAGCTGCTGTCAAGAAAATGACAACTGTATCGTGAGACCTGCCAGAAGTCCTCATTTGGGAGGAGTACACTAACTCCACACAGGAGAATAATTCTGCATTCCTTCCCCAAATGTTCTGTGGACAATGTCTTTTACAAGGGACAGTGACAATGCCAATAATTGTTCTGTAAAAGCCTGTATAAACTACAGGCATTGTAGAATATTTCTGGGTGCCAGTAACTTTCCTGTAATAGCTGAAGTGAAAGAGAGAAACACTTTCTCACAGCTCAGTCCCGGGTCTCAGTGAGTTTAAACACACATCCACATCTCTCAGAGGACTGCTGGACTCACAGAGCTGGAGGTCTCATTGCTTTAGGCACTCTCCACTCTTGACTGCTGATCTCAGCTGCCATGTAGCAGAGAATAACATGATTTATGTAGCTTAGCAGGGAGGACACACGTTTCACAGAGGGCACCTATTGGGGTTTGGGTCCTGCGCCAGGACTGGGATGAGTTTTACCCAGTGATGGCTTAATACAAACTGTGAGAGAGGACTAGCCCTAAACTTTAAATAAACTGTAACATGGAGGCTGGCCATTTGTATGTTTGCATTTAAATAAGACAAAACTTTTTCTGGCACATTACATTTCTTACACAAAGACATAAACTGACAAATAGACCTTGCTATCACAAGTAGTTTTCTCTCTCTGTCAGGTGAAGCAGACAGGCCTATTTTAACAAAGCAGTTCTTGTGTCTCCTGCTGGTTTTGCCTTCTGAGAAACATTCTGGAGTGGCATTTAGAAAAAAGGTGGTGTATGCGTAGCAGTTCATACAGTAGGAAACACACACTCCCTGTACCTCCCATCACCATTTGAAGTCAAACCAATATGACATTTCAGCGTTTCTTCATACTGCATGCTTGTCTCTCAGTTTGAATTATACAAGAGCTCTCTTTGTGTAGTAAGCAACACAATTTCCATTTGAAGTGTATTTCTGTAATGACCTTTGACAATGTTAATGTTTTATATGTTACAAAATCAACTTTTGATCAAGGTTGTGAGCAGAAAAATTAAAGCTGCTGTCATGGCATGGAGAAGTAAGAAACCCAACATGCAAGAAACATTGACATGATCAAAAGGCTGCGTCAGATACTAAAAAGGTCAAATCAACTTAAATTACTGATGTCATTTTTGTATAATCAGCTGTCAGCCACCAAAGTCTGTATCTCCTGATTTACTAGCTTTGCAAATATGGCAGTTGTTGAATCCAAATTCAAAAAATAATTTAATTTTATTCATCTTCTGGCTCACAGCTGGACTAGTGTAGAGTAACCTTGAGGAGATACCTCCATGACTGCTTTGAGAAGCCACAGACTATCATCTCTTTTCCCTAGCCCTAGCATAGTCTCCTATCCCTGCAGTCTCTCAAGTGAGAAAAGCACATTAAAGCCCAATAAGAAAGGAGCAGCGGGTTTTAGAAACCCCAGGGAAATATTCTTCAGGTTTGTACTTTACTTTTATTAAATAATTTACTTAGTGGGTAAATTAATGTCTAAGAAAGTTGATTTTAATGCTCTTAATTGTTGATTAACATCTCTAAGTGTTTGCCAAGTACCAAAGCCATTCTGTTGCTATTTTGCAGGTGGCTGTATGCACATGAAATGTCCTCGCCCTCAGTGCAGATTTGAGTGGTGCTGGAACTGTGGCCTGGAGTGGAACAGAACCTGCATGGGAGATCACTGGTTTGACTAGCAGTGCTGAGGCCAGCCCATGTTGCTGCTAAAGCTTGTTTTCATCAGGGCCAAATTCTGAACCCCTTACTTAAACAAAATTCCCAGTGGTTTTAGGGACACAGAGTTCAGAAGTTGGCATAGTTTGTTGGTTTTTTGCTTTATTGCATACACAATCATACCAAAATCACATTGAAGTTATGCCAAGGCTTTTAAATCCACTAAGTAAAAAGAATAATTGTTTTAATGGACAGACTTGCTCATCACGGTACAAGGAGGGGTAAATTACAACTTTTTGAACTTGTGCAGTCTGTCAACATGGAGAGTAGGCAGGGTTACCAAGAGGAGCCTTACTTGATATTTAAAGCGAGGAATCCATAACTCTTGCAAGAGGGACTGCCCTGCATATGTGTGTCTGAGTCTGTGAACATGGAGGGGGTAGGGGGTAGAAGATGTTTCCTGCATCATCTGCTTTTTTTCTTTGACCACTTCTTTGCTCATTCAGCACAATTTTTGATTTTGAGGCAGAATTTCTTAACAGCATTTTTGGCAGAGGGAAGACTGTGGCTCTTAAGTGTTTTCTCAGGGTTTCTTCTTCACAGGCTTTCTGTAGGGGTTTTGCTTTCAAATGAAATTCTCATGGAAACACCCAGCTTTATGCCGTACTCGTGCTTGTGTATTTGTGATATACAGCACGAAGCCTGCTTACCTACTCATTACAGACTTTGCTACCATGGGAAGATTAGCTAAGGATGCAGTTTCAGCCCTATCCATGCCTATTGCTACAGTGGTGACTGGATCCAATTAAGTGTTGTGCAAGCTACACTCACACAGCTTCATTATTCTTCCACTGATGGAATGCTTTCAAAGTGGCAAAGTAAGGCAGGAAGAGACTTCTCAGGGCTTTTCTCTACCATCATTCTCCTAAATTGAATTAGAATATGGGTATGATTCTGAGAATATATTCATTGCTCTAATGGTGTGGGGCAGAGGGACAGCTTCATTTTACAATGTTAACACAGGAAGTAAAGTTTTAATAGCATTTTCAAGTCTGAACAATCTTACCATTTGAGATCTTTACATTGATGTTTTACTCTGAAATGAAATGGGTAATGTCCACACATGCTAACACACCATGTAATGATTTGAACAATTTAGTTTTGGAAAAAAATGCACAATAAATAAAGTGGTCAAAATTTTAAACTTTATTTCTTTTTTTCATTTGAATACAAAGTACATGAGTACAAACAGGTTGGGTGGGTCATGCATTGCCTTGACTGATTCAAACTCCCAGCTGAGAGGCTAGCCCTTTGATCAAGACATAATGTTAGCACTAAATAAATTCCACAACCCTGGCCTTCTTTTATCAAGTTTGAACTAATATTTTGTATGGCATGACTGTAGAGTCCTGAAAATATGGGTGTGCCTCATATCAGTGCAGTGCATGAAGCTTGAGGCATAAAAAAAGTCCCAGGTCCACTTGAAAAAGTGTCCAATTGCTAAAAGCAGTGGAATATTCATCTGCCTATTTATATTATCTGACATAAAAAGTGTGAGGAAACAAAAGTATGAAGGCATGAGCTACCAAAAATGAGAGACTGAACTGGCAGAATTAAGAAAATGAGAAAGAAAGGAAGTGGCAATGAGAAGACAATGGACATTTTCTAAAGGTAATTTTCCTGTTTGGCATTGCTGAACTAAAATTTATGCAGGAGTAGCTACAATGAAGTGTAGGAGTACAATCGAATGCTGCAATGTAGCTCATATTTAAGTTCTTTGTCTTAACAGGGGTATTTTACTGTGAGCTCTGACTATCTCACTATTTGATTTCCTATATCTGGGTCTATTTTATAATTCATATGGCTTGTTTCCAACAGGCTAGGGAAACAGTAACAATGCTTAATTTTAATTTGATCATGTGTTACGTGGGAAACCATCACTATATTTCATATTCAAAAACATTCAGAATTAAAGAAGTCTGAATCTCCCCTTTTTTCGTGTGTGTCTTTCTTATATAGGAAGAAGAAGTTATTCACTATAAGGCAGTTTCCCTGAGTTAGAGCCTGACCTAACACATTAATTTTTTAGTTGTTACAGAGAAACGTGATTTACGCCCTTGGATCAAGGTCCATTGAAGTCAATGGACTACAGACTAGCTCCTGTATTTCTTTCTGGTCTGGGAAAGGCATGAGAGGCATGAGTCATAAGGCTAGAATAGAAACACCTCTTCCTTGAAAGAACTTGTCAGGAAACAGGATTACGAGAATTCATCTAAGATGTAAGCAAGGACAGGGAAGGAGAGTAAAGAAAGGAGTTCCAGCATTGACTCAAGGTTTCATCACACAGTCCAGATTTTGCACTCTGTTAAAAATAAATGTGTATTCTGCAGAGTTTAACAAAGCATGTCCTGATCTTCTCTGTGTTAATATTATATGTGTCCATGCACAAACTTCGAAATGGTACAGGCTGTTGATCTGATTGCTCTTTACTCTAAGATTCTCATAGTTTCCACAATTTAAAGGGCATGAAAATTCAGGGTTAATGCTCTGCTGACACTGTAAGAATGCTGGAATTCCTACAGAGATGTGTGAATTGAACCTAAAATTTCCTACACTGGTAACTTTTGTTTTTGCATGGAAAGTGCCGTTTAAAAAAAATATATAACATGTCATTAAAAACTCCAATTTATTTTGCAATTTGAAGCAAAACAGTGTTGCGGTGTGCTGTTGGCCAGGTTTTGGTTTATCTCATGGCCCCTCCCCCCGCCTCGGTATCTGGTTTCCCCCCCTGGAGGGCTCTGTATTTCGCAATCCTATACAAAGCCTGCCAAATTCAAACCCAGCACTCCCACCTTACAGGATGTTTGTGCCCCGCCCCCCGCGCCCCCTCATCTTGGTATATATGTGACTGTAACACACTGTGCCAGCGCTTTCCCTAGCATGACCCCAGTGCCAAATAAACCACCTGGGAAAGCCTCTCTGCTTTATCTCTCCTTCCTTGGCATGCCTGTATCATTGGTGGGTTGGGTGAAACCTTGCTGGAGCTTCGCTAGCCCTCCTGCGCCTTTGGAGCAGCCGGGCCAGCGCCTGGAACCACGAGCGAATGCCCAGTGCCTCTGCCGAAGGCATTGCAGCAATTGGCACCCAATGTGGAGCTTCTGGACCACCTAATGACCACCCACGGCATCAGGGACTGAATACGTGATCTGACAGCTACAACCCCACCACCAGAAATTGCCGCCGCTGAGAAACAGCTGTGTTCCCGTGGCAGAGCCACGGCCACATTGCCAACCCAGTGGCCCTGCAAACCCTGCGCGCCCCCCCAGCCGGAGCCTCCATGCCACCCGCGGCGAGTCTGGGGCGCTGTGTGGCCATCCTGGGCCCTGCCACGCCACCTTGGCCCCGCCACCCCAGTCGCACCGCCCTGGCCCCGCGCGCCCCGGCCCC
>VYZT01044292.1:2895-25768 GCA_013400735.1 Pomatostomus ruficeps | reverse complement strand
CTTTATCTCCTGACAGGCAGGTCCATGAGGTCCAGTCTCACATGGGGCACCTGGAGACTTCAGACAAAGAGTCAGTGCACTGTAAGTAAGGAGGGAGGTTGATTCAGTTTGCATCTTTAACCTTGTGTGCCTTCTCATTATGTTTACAATCATTATTGCAACAAATTTAGCTCCTGAGTCATTGTGATCAGCTGCTGAGACACATCACCCAGTCTGAACACATTGAAATCATTTTACTCTTCACTGAGGTGATGTTTTGTGTGAGGACAGAGCAGAAAAGAGGACAAGAATTTACTTCATCTTGCTGTTACAATCCTTTAACTGTCAGAGGGTGCTTGCTGCGGATGCTTCTTTAATGTGGTGGTAAAATGCCAGATTTTTGGTGCTGTTGGATTTTGGAACTCGTGGGCAGGGCCCTCAGCACAAACAGATCAAAACCCCCACATTGGTGGAGGTTTTTGAACACTTTGGTGTGGACAGAACTGCAAATTGAGAGCATCTCTGGTCTGGTTTGTTGGAAGCTCAGAAAGCGGAGAGTTGTGACTGTGCCTGCCCTGCTGTGTTGTTACTCCCTCAGCATCCACCAACTGGCAGCTTTCCCCTGAAGATTCTCAGTGCAGTTTCTGGGGAAAACACTGTGATTTGTGTGCAGGAACTTAATCAGGATGATCCTGACAGTTCCTGCTGCATCAGATTCAGAACCTGTAATTCCAGCTGCTTATGGGAAATGTGTGGAACCATCGGGGCTGAATTGCCTCAGTGAATTTGGACTCTGTGCTCGTAAATGACTGTAGTAATGAGATGCTCTGATACGTGTGGCAGGACCTTTTACCCCTGTGCAGGACTGGCACGTGTATTTTGGACCTGTGTTTGAACCCTCAGTTCCTGCATGAGTCACTAATAATGGGTTTCATCAGGAGCTTCCGAGGTGAAAGGACACTGCATTGGCTGGATGCATTTCTGCACATCCTCCCTGCCTTCTTTTCCCTTGAGCACATTTGTAAAGTGTGACTGGGCTGTAGAAAGGGCTGTGATAAATTTCCTATCAAAAATAGCAATTTACTAATCCAGGTTGAGGTTTTTGTGGTGGTTGTGCTACTCCTCCTACAATGCCAGACTTCCCAGACTGCTCTTCAGTGGGGGTGATTTTGAAAGTCCTGAAAATCAGTTCATTTGCCATTTTGCTTCTGTTGCTTCAGACCACTTCAAGAGATAGGATTATGTAACTTACATAGTCAGTTTGTAGTCAGTTTACATAGTTAATAAATCAATAAATATATATATATATATTTTTCTTTGTATAGTAATACAGACAGTGCTGTAGATATTAGTGTGTATTTCAGAATTTATGGGGAAAAGGATTATCTCTGCTTGAAGAGCAGGAGCAGGGGCCAGCAAATCAAACTTGCAGTTTGCCTTTTCCAGCTTGGAGCAAATAGTCCCTTCTAGCTCAGAAAAAGGTGTAGTGGTGTAGTTTGGTCTAACAAAAGCTGCTGTAACTTTGTCTGCTCTCCTGGGTTGAGTTCAGCTGCAGCAGATGATGGATTAGGACAGTTTGATTGATTTGTCTCTGGATCTGAGTTGATCACTCTTTGTGAGATCCAGCGGCAAGGATGAGGTCGTGTGCACTCTTTGCTTCCCTGGGTGCTGCTGGATGAGGTTTTCTGGGAAGCCCTGATCTGTGGAGTAGCTGGAAGGTGGTTGAGGCTGCTTCTCTGTGTTCTTGTGAGGGCAAATCCTGCTGAGGGAGCAGGAAGGGGCTGCAGGGGGAATGTGGGGACTTGAAATCCTGATTCATGGAGCTCATGGGGAAAGAGGCTCAGGTGTCTCAAAGAGCAGGGGCTTTCCCAGCTTCCTTCTCAGAGGAGGAGGGAAAGGTGAGAGTGTCAAATTACTGAGCTAAAGAAGTGGCAATTCACGATATTTATAGTTCTCAGTTACGTGATTATTTCATCCAGTACGGATTTGCATTACATACTGCTTTGAATGCTTTTGAGCATTTGCCTTCATCAGATTGCAGTTGTCTAATTCAAGTCAAATCCTGTTTTTATTTCCTTGCAGTGGTAGAAAATGAGATCCAGGCAAGAATAGACAACATATTCAGCAACTTGGAACGCCTGGAAATCCTGTCCAGCAAAGAACCTCCCAACAAGCGGCAGAATGCCAAACTGTGAGTTCACTGCTTTGCTGTGATGGTGCAGGGTAGTCTTTGTAATTATTTTAATTAAATTTATTGAAGCCCTTTGCCTTTTGATTTATGGGAAATCTTTATGTGTTGCATAACTTATCTCTGTGCTCTGCAGTAGCAAAATTGAGGCACAGAGGCAAAATCACTCTCCTGCATTTAACCACAGGATGGTGAGAACCATGAAGTTGGAAAAGGCCTCAAAAGTCATCAGCTGGTGATGCAGCTGGATTCGTGGCTCTGTTCTCAGATGAGCAGAACATGCACTTGGATGCTCTCTCTGTCACTTGCTTTTAATGGCATTTGTGGAATTAGAGAGTAAAATTCCTTCAGTTGGTGTCATTTTCCATGGGCCATTTTTCAAGCTGTTGGTGACTGAAATAAAGAGGTTTCTAAAGTGAGCAACAGTTTGAGCAGGAGGTTGGACCACAAACACCAGGACTTGCTGTTCTTAATTAATTCTGTGACTCAATTATTAATGTTTAGTCCAAAATGCTCTTGTAGATAGTAGGGGTAGATGTCATCTCACCTGTGTTAAAGAAAGAGGTCAGTATCTGAAATAGTCATTGATTTCTTTATAGAATCCTGGAATGGTTTGGGTTGGAAGGGGCCTTAAGGATCAGTTCCAACCCTGCCATGGACAGAGACACCTTCCACTAGACCAGGATAGTCTGATAATCAAACATTAAACTTTATCAATCGTTTAATCAGGGCCAGTGGAGTTCTGGACATGATTTGTTTCAGCCCAGTGGAGATGGGTGAGGTGTTTCCTGTATTGCCCACTGGCTTTTAAGCTCCTTTTAATAAACCCTCAAACTTAAGAACAGGGTGCTAATTAAAGAAACTGAAAAGCTTCATCTTTAATGTGAAGGGGGGGGGGGTCATAAAATAGAACCTGTACAAATCCTACCATCTTTCCAAATCTGTGTTAAATGAGGAACAGATGCAGTTAAGTAACTCCTGAAGAGCCAATCCATGGCATAGGATGTCCAAGACAGCATAGGAGTTCTGCTTCACATTCTGTCATTAGCCTGGAGGCTAAATAATTGATTAAAAGAAATAATCACCTGTGAAGTAATCACCTGTGTAGGAGAAAAACGAGACAGGGAAGATGTAAGTGTGGAATTTCAGCCTAGCACTGGAAGTCCTGCATCTTGTAGAGAAGGAGAACCAATCGTTCCTTGTTACTCATCAGTGTTAATTTATGATGCTCCTACAAAAACCAGCAGAGAAGAAGAGTGTTTTTGTGTTGCTGCTCCTTTGCAGGCGGGTTGACCAGCTGAAGTACGACGTGCAGCACCTGCAGACGGCCCTGAGGAACTTCCAGCACCGGCGGTACCTGCGGGAGCAGCAGGAGCGGCAGCGGGAGGAGCTGCTGGCGCGCACCTTCACCACCAACGTAAATATCTCTGCTCGGGCTCTCCCTGCTCCGGGAGCTCAGACCCATCAGGGGCTGTCAGGCAGGGGGTAGACAGGGCTGTGGGAAGCTGCTGTGAGTGGGAGTAAAGGTAGAGAAGAACCAAAATACGTTTGGGATTAAGAACAGCTCTCGTGAGGAACAGCTGGGCTCTTGAGGCAGCAGGAAAAGCTCCAGAAGCTGCTGCTCCTGTTCTATCCACACCTGGATTTACAGAGCAGTTGTAAAAGGGTCGGTGAGGTAGGTACCAAAGTGGAGATTTTACTTGGATTTGTGTGAAATATCTGCCAAATCCTGAGAGCTGTGAAAAGCCTGACTTGATACACCCCACCGGCAGCAGGTGTCAGCAAACTTCAATTTAGCCAAACACAAACCACACAGCTGGATCAAAGCCTTTGCCTTTGCCTAGAAATGAGTCCAAAGTTTGTAATAACATGAATGTGTTCCACCTGTTCTTGTTAATTCTTAGTTCCTGCATGGGGAAGTCCCCCCAGTGCAAATTCCTGGGGGAGTTTTTCTCCGAATAGTGCAGCTTTGCTTTCAGATTTTACTTTTCTGCAACTAAAAAGTTAGTCTTGGGTTTGTTTGTTTCTTTGTTTGTGTTTTTCTTAATACTATTTTAATTTTTTTTAAATTTCCCTTTTTATCCCTGTTCTTTTTTAAAAGCATCTCACTTAATATTCATTATCTGTGTTGTCAGTCACTGTCAGGGCGAGGAAGAAAGAATGTGAGCAATCCTAATTAACTGAGATTCGGGCAGTTCGATGCATTTCTCAAAGCCTGCCATAAAGATAATGTCTGGTATTGTGTTGGCTGTTTCAAAATTATAAACAAGGCTTGAAAGAAACACTGCAATTTGTTGTTTTTAAACACTATGGTGTTTCCCTGCAAACAGGGACAAGTTTTCCTACAGGAAAATTTGCTGTTCAGAAACAATTGGTGTGTAAGTGGAACAGTTTTAAAGGGCAGTAGCAGGCTTACAGATCCAAAATGCAGAGCAAATGGGTTATTTTCTCCTTCAGATGTTGAAAGGTATTGCAAATTAAAAAGAAGACATGATCATTTTGTGTTTCTTTTTTGCTTGCTACAAAAATGTGGCTTTAAAATGATCCTTTAATAGGAAAATGATGATTTATTTGTCAATTATCACCCTCTCTTGGTTAGAGGTTTATCAGTTCCTATTCATATACTCCCCTGTTCTATCAGAGATGTCAGCTCAGTGTGCGAGTAAATCACTGGAACATCCAGAACAGCTTCTGGGAGCTGTAGCAGTGTTCTGAACAGTTTGCTTAATTCAGAGTTAAAAATGGTCTTTAAAGCCTTTCCTTGTACCTGGAGAGAATCACAAGCAGCAAAACAGAGCTCTAGTGCCATCTCATCTCCTTGGGAAGGGGTCACAAATCTGCTTCTCTATTTATTGCTGCCTTACAGTGGATTAAAAAGCCTTGTGCAGAAGTGAAATCTGCTGGTTTGGAGGTTATTAAATACCTGGAGTAAGAGCCATTCACATGGAGATCTCCGTGCTTCTGCTCAGAGGCTCTGTGAGCCGTGCTGCTGCATCCACAGCGTGCCAGAGTTGTGTGTTCTGCCACAGCCCCTCCATCCAGGGCCCCTGGGAGCTCTGTCCCTGATTCTTCTTTCTTCCCCAGAGAGCAGAGCCCCTGCCCAGGCAGGGCAGCACCAGACCCTGGTCCTGCAGGGCATTTTCGGATGAACATTTGGGGTTTTTACCAGGAGTCTGTTCACATTCTGCTGTATCTGTGTGTCACCTGCAGCTGCTGGGCACGTGGAGGGTGTTCCCCATCTCGGACTGAATTCTGAATTCTGCCTTTGGCTGGTTCTTGTCCTGAGCACCCGGAGCAGGTGATCAGTGTTCCCAACACTCCCTCTTACCAGCATCCCAGTTCCTGCTCTAAGCCTTGTGGGAGCAGGGAGCCCTTTCCTTGCCCCTCTGGGTGGAGTGGTGTCCAGAGAACTGACCTGGAGGCCTTTGGCACCCAGGGGTGATCACGTCCCTGCCCTCTTGTGCTGTCCAGGTTAGAGCTTTGCCCTGTTATTTCCATTTCAAGATTCCTAGTTCCTAGTTGAGCGAATGCATCTTTTCTGGAAAAACATGAAAAATACTAATTTTTAATATTTTTTTAAAATAAGGCCCTGAGTGATGAGTGAGCCAGAGCCCAGGGAACCAGGCCCCTGTCTGTTCGCCCTCACTGCCAGAAATCTGCACTATTTTGTAAATGTTTAGAATGTCATCTCCAAACGTTTTGTTTTTCAGGCCTTTCATTGCTCAGAAATGTGGTGTGAAAGCTTCCACAAGTCTTTCACTTGCAGTGATCAATGACTAAACACCTTCTTGGTGTTTAACACCTTGTTAAACACCTTCTGTTAGCTTTGATGTTCTCTCTTGCAGTACCTTTTCCTACTGAGGTTATAAAAATTTTCTGCTTTTGCTCTTTTCATCCTTGAGATCTCATTGCAGTTGAGCAGCTGCTCAGCTTTGCCCTTTGGCTTCCTCTCTGTCTTCTCTAAAAGGCTCTTTTCACTCAAATATCAATGTGGTATTTCCAATCATTATTTTAAAAAGTGTTTAAGCACAGTCCTGCAGGTCCTGTTGGGTTTTGCTGGTGCATGTTGTGTTTCTGAGTGAGCAGGTAACCGAGTCCCTGCTTTCCCCACAGGACTCTGACACCACCATCCCGATCGACGAAACCTTGCAGTTTAATGAATCCCTGCAGAGTGCCCACCGAGGCATGGATGAGCTTATTGGCAGTGGCACCAACATCCTGCAGGGCCTGAGGGACCAGAGAGTCACATTAAAGGTGGGGGCATCATTTTTTACCAGAAAGACCCCACGTTTTTCTGTGTTTGTGCTGATCAGGCTAAGTAAAATCAATATATGTGTTGTTTCAGTACATTGCTCCGAGCTGAGGGTGCTGGAAAGGCCCAAACTTCATTTAATCAACCAAAAATCTTTACATTTTATCATCCTTTTAGTAATACCTTTAAGATCTCTTGGGGCTGGCTGGTCTTCACCTGCAGGGCAGCATTTGGAGTGCTGACTGTTCTGTTTTATTCCGTTCTGTTTGTTTTTCTTTGGTTGATTGTTGTTTTTTTGTTCAGGGTCAGGAGGGGCAGTGACTGGCTGGCAGGGAGATGTTGGTTCTCATTAACATCACCCAGAGCAGCCAGAGAGTTGGTGTGGGGCACTTGTGGTTGAGATTTGTAATAAAAATAACCCTTCCCCACCCTCGTGTCCCTCCTTTGGACACTAATAGCTTTATTCTCTGTAACTTTCTGGACTTTGGGTATAAATAGACAGGTATGGAATGAGTATTCCCAGATGGTCCTTTTAACTGGTCCGGTTGTACAATTTTCACTGTTCCACGACTACAAGAATTGAAGAGTTTTCCCTTTCTGTTGTTTGCTTTCATTTTAAAGCTTCATATTTGGTTTCTGTTTTCCCAGCAAGGTTTGGTTTTGTTCTGAAGCAGCGTGAAAGGATTCTGCAGAGGCAGGAAGGTGCTGAGCCTGGGAGCAGCCTGCAGGGGGTTGATAGGAGGTGTGGGAAATGAAGGAGAAAAGGGATCAGGTGGGACTAGCAGAGATACAGCCTGACTTGAGTGAAGGGCCTGAACTGCCTTGAACACCAGACACTGGTGATGTAGTTTGGCATTGCAAATCTGTGTTTTATGGACTGAGAAACCTTTGCATGTGGGTCTAATACAGCTGATCTAAATTCTGTCCTTGGTGAGCCTTCCTGATCTCGGGTCAGATTTATACACCAAACAGTTCCCAGTTTTCACATTTTCGCTCAAAAGACCAAAGGTAATGACTGAAGAAGCGAGGCTGAAGTTTTTATTTCAAAGTGTGGAATTCAGCACTGTGCTGGGAATCTGTGCTGTCGACCTGGCTCAGAGATGATCCCAGTGTCGCAGCATCCTGGAGTGGGGTGTCTGTGAGGGACAGCCCAGATGTCACCGTGAGGGACTCTGCGTTATCCCAGGTGTGACAGGGCCCCTCCTGGCAGTTGCCCCGTGCACAGGTGGGTGTGAGGAGGGTCCTGGCCGGTGTCCGGCTGTGGCTCAGTGCTCTGCCTGCCCACAGTGGGTCACCATGTCCAGCGTTCCTGGAAAGGTCCTTCTCACCTCCTGTGCCATCGGGACTCTGCAGCCCTGAGTCCTCTCCCCACTCAGGACAATGTCGCACCCTGCCCTGTGCCTGGAGCACGTCTCTGCCTGTATTTCATGCCGTTCCCTCCAGCCACTGCCCTGAAATAAAGCAGGAGGATTCCTGTTGCGCCCCTGCTGCTGATGTAATGGTGGGATGCATACTCCTGATAGTACCAAGTGTCCTGCCTGCAGCCCCCTGTGCTTTTCTGTGGAAGGATTTCAGGAAATGGCGTTAATGACACATTTATCTGCCTTTTTTCTGCCATTTACCTTGCATGTGTCTGGACCTTCTCAGTCTCTGTTGGTATGAGCTGTACTTCAGCAAGGGGAGCTCTGCACAAAACCATGGCTGGTCAGAGCTCTTTTTAGGTCCTGACTGGAGCAGGACCAGGAAAACTCTTACTCCTCCTTAGGGAGTGCATTTTTCTGAGACACTTTTTATCTTGTCTCTGTCCAGACAGATTGTTTTGTGTCTTTAACCACATTCTTGTTCATGGGTATGAATTAATTAGTCCAGTTGTTTCCAGGGCCCTGTGGCCACCTGCTGTGGGCTGGTGGGGATGGTTGGTGGAGAGAAGTTCCACGGATTAGAATCTATCACTCACCACCCAGGATGAACTGCTCTTGGGCTGTGGAAGAAGGCTCAGAGCACGAGGGTAATTGTGTCTTTGCTGTGTTGTTGTCCTCAGGGCACTCACAAGAAGATCCTGGACGTTGCCAACATGCTGGGCCTGTCCAACACGGTGATGCGGCTGATCGAGAAGCGCGCCTTCCAGGACAAGTTCCTCATGCTGGGGGGCATGGCCGTCACCTGCCTCATCATGTTCCTCGTCGTGCAGTACCTCACATGAGCTGCTCAGCCCCTGCAAGAGGACTGTCTCCAGCACTGACTCTCCTCTGGGTGCTGCTTTGGATGAGCCCTTCCCATGGACTTCAGAGTTTACAGATCCCACTCGGACGGTGTCACGTGGAAAGCACGTCGGGAATGGATGTGATGGGGACGCCGTGCTTGAGAACGGCCCTGTGAAAGTAACCCCTGGCCTTTGCTGCCCTCACCTCAAGCCTGCAGGTTTAACGGTCTGGTTAACAGGAAGCAGAAGTGAACATTGTGCCCAGCTGTAGCAAGGCAGGAACACAGGGAGGGGAGGATGCAAAGGCACAGCCTGGGATGCAGCAGATCTTTCCAGTGCTGGCCAGCACTGACCTGACCCCTGCACTCTGCAGTGCACCAGTGGCACAAAGAATTTCACAGTGTTCATGGGCCTGAGTGCAGCCTGTGGGACTGAGGGTGCAGAAACAGTTGGGAAGCGAAGGGCTCCCATCTGCGGTTCCATTTGCTTGCAGGAGGAGGATGTGTGGGCAAGAGTCTCCGAGCAGGGTTATAAGCTCGGTTAACTTCACACACAGTATTAACCAGCACAGATCCCTCTGGCTTAGGCTGAAATGCTGCTCTGCTGCTCTGAGGGTTGTTCTGGCATCTCTCTCTGCCCTGCTGCTTCCCAGGGCATGCTCAGTGCTGTGCTCCCTCCTGCTTCCACTGGGGTGCACGTCAGGCCCGTGGCATCTCCCTGGGCCTCCTGCCAAATCCAGCCTCCAAAACTGACATCTCTAATGCTGCAGCACAGAGGTGTGGGGAGCTGTGTTCATTTCCTGAGGTGCTGGTTGCGCTTGGGGCTCTGGAGCTGGAACTTCTGAGTGGATGGAGCAGGTGAGTCCCCCTGTAGTCCCGGGAGGTGTGGGGCTGTTCACAGAGCTGGAACGGGTTCTTCACAGCAGAGGGATGGTGGGATCAGCACAGCAGGCCTGGCCCTGAAAATCAGCTTGGCCAGGAGAGTTTCCTCAAGTTCGTGCCTTGGGATGGTGATGTCCCCGTCCTCGGGAAGGGCGTGGTACCCTCTGCACCTGTGGAGTTACTGTGAAAGACACTCAGAGGTGTCACTTCCCGGGGTGGTGCTGGCTGGGACTCGTCTCCTTGGGGTCATTCCCTGCCTCAGTGAAACCCTGGAGCTGTGAGATCCTCGTCTCAGTCCGGCACTGCTTTCCCTGCAGCCTGGGTGGGGTCTGATAGAGGGGCCATCCCGGGATTTTGGGCATCATCCATTTCAGTCACCCTACAGATCCATTCCCATCCCGATGTGTGGCAGGTCTGGAGCATTCCCTGGTGTCTGACAGTGGCACAGATGTGTCACAGCCAGATGATGTGGCCTCATGGTGGCAATTCTTTGTCTGGAATGGTTGTGGGTCTCTGGATCAGGAACTAATCACAAGTTCTACCTTCTGTCCTCACTGCACTGAGCTTTGCTTTCATTATGTGGCCTTTTGCAAACTGGGAGAAAGGATTTTAATAACTGAAAAAAATTTAGAAAGTTTTAGGGAATGTGGGCAATGGGGTGGGGCCCAGCCAGACACCTGGAGTGACCAGTGGCTCCTGTGCCTGGGATTCTCCATGTTTTTGATGCTTCTAAGTGTTTCCTGCTCTTGGAGTTCCCCATTTGTCCAGGTTTTCCAAGGGTAAAAGCAAAGCAAGCATGGAGCTGGTTTTCATTTGAGCCCAAGGGAGTAAGGAATTAGAGGAAAAGAGGGAATCTGCAGTGAGGGAGCATCTGTCTTGCTATGTCTGTAATGGAAATCAGAAATCGAAATTTGTCTGAAATTTATTTTGGGTATGAAATGTGATGGATTCAGCCCTTGAGAGGGCAGCTGAGCACTTGCAAGGGGTCCCTGGCAAATCTCAGTTCCGATGAACCGATCCAATTCCACTTGATTTTCCTGTGTTGGGGTTTAGAGTTCAAGGCTGTCACGGTTTGAAGTTTCTGTAGTTGTGACCTGGTGTAGCAGGGTTTGTCTCACACCAAGCAGGGACTCTGGCCAGTCTCCTTCCTTTTGGGCTGCGGTAGGAGCCATAAGATACTTGGAACTGGATATTTTTTTCTGTTTCTGAGCCTAGCTTGGCATTTTAATAGATGTCTTCCTGTTGATTTATTTTGCCTTCTGGAGTCTCCTTGTCCCTGCACAGGCTGATTTCCCCTTGCTGAGCCAAGTGTCCTTGCTACCCATGGCACCCAAAAGTGCCACGTGAGGCTTGAAGGAGCCACCTGGGGAACTGGATTTGAGGACATGTGACATGTAGTGCCTGCACAGTGCAAGAGATTTCCAGTGCAAGAAATTTCCAGATTTCCGTGCTCTCAGGTTGTTTGTGTAAACCCAGAAAGCCTCCACTGCAGTGGGACATGGCAGGGCCACGAGTGGTTCCTTCAAGCCCCACGTGTCCCCTCTGGATGCCGTGGGAAGTGAGCTGGAGCCCTGTGGGATTGTGGTCCCTGCCCAGGGAACTGAGCTGGAGCTGGAGCCCTGGAGGTTTTGCTGCTGCAGCTCCGTGGTGTTTCCTTCCTTCCTCACTGAACACCTCACTTCTGCTTCCAGACTGTGGCTCGAGCTCCAGCTCTGGGACGAGCTGCTCCCTCAGGAGGGGACTGTGGGAATTCACTTGCCTCTGGAATAAAACTTTTTACCAGTATTTTATACATAAAGGAGCAAGGGTGGGACGTGATTCATGTGATGTTCTGTGAATAAAGATTTTTTTTCAACCAAAACGAAGGGGGCTTTTTTACCTTTACCAACAGGCTGGGGCCAAAATAAACAAGCAGGAGCAGTTCCAGGATTGATCCTGGTTCAGTGTGGATGGAGGAGGGATCTGCAGGGGAGGGGTCTCCCATTGGGGTCACAGCAGGAAATGGGTGCCACTGCATTGGGGTTGGAAGGAGCGGGAGCCTGCTGGCTGTGCTGGACCCCACTGGTCAGACTGGGGGGATGTGAGAGGCTGGGCCAGCCCCAGAGCTGGTGGTGGCTCAGAGGGGGGCTGGAAATGGGTGAGTGATGGAGCAGGAGTGGGGAGGACCCGGGGGCACAGCCAGGCCCTTGCTGTGCTCTGCCCACTCCCCCTTAGGCCCTGAGAGGGGCCAGACCCTCCTGTCCCTCTCTGCCTGCCAGTGCTGCAGGTGAGGGGGTTCTGATTTAGAGCAGTGAAGGAAGAGCTTGGCGGGCAAAATGTGGCTGTTGATAAAGAGATTGTGGATTTAAAATGTGAGATCGAGGGGCTGGATTATCTTCCTCTTGCTCTTGCGTTCTGTTTTGAAGTAATTCCAGTCCCCACAGCTACAAAAGGTTTATTAAATCAGAAAACACCCAGCAAAGACTGCAGGAGGTTGTCAGTGCTGTATGAATGAACTTGATGCAGAGGTGGGACCAGCCTGTGGCAGTGCTGGGACTGGGCTGCACTGGGTCCTGTCCAGGGCGGGCTCTGAGGGGCTCTGATGCTGTGAGCAGCAGCTGGAAAAGGGACGGATGCTTTGGGAGGGTGTTTGAGTGTGACTGCGCGTGAGGAAGAAATCCAGGAAAGGTTTTATGTCCTGGTTCCACCTGGGATTGAGTTAATTTTCTGCCCAGCAGCTGGTGCAGGGCTGTGTTTGGGATTCAGCTGGAATACTGTTGATAACACACGGATGGTTTGTGTTTACTCCAAAGCAAGGACTTTTCAGTTTCCCAGGCTCGAGAGGCTGGGAGGGAGC
The DNA here is from genome assembly GCA_013400735.1 of Pomatostomus ruficeps. Taxonomy (NCBI): domain Eukaryota; kingdom Metazoa; phylum Chordata; class Aves; order Passeriformes; family Timaliidae; genus Pomatostomus; species Pomatostomus ruficeps. The sequence continues at coordinate 13,429 of VYZT01044292.1, read as the reverse complement.
GGGGCCAGGACAGGTGACCCGAACTGGTCAAAGGGACATTCCACACCACAGAGTCATTCCCAGTATATAAACTGGGGAGGACGGGCTGGGAGGGGTCAGAAGGTGACGAACAACTGTACTGGCCAGCACTTGTCTGTCTTGGGTTTCATGTCTCCCCTTCTCTCCCTCCCTCATTATTTTTTAATTATTATTAATTATATCTAACTTTGTTTCGGTTATTAAACTTCTTATCTCAACCCACGAGTTTTACTTTTTTCCCGATTCCCCCATCTCCCTGCGTGGGGAGCAGTGAGCTGGGATGTTTCTTTACTGGCTGGGGTTAAAAGTTTTCAAAGAGATTAAACCAGTCAGTATTTGAGCACTTAAAACCAGTGAATTGTGGTAAGGTAAGAGCACAGCAGAGGGGAAGATAATGAGCGCTAAGAGCTGATGATTGGGTGGGACAGAATTAATTTAGAAGGAAGATTGTGCCGATAAGTACCGGAGGATGTTTGTACTTGGCCGGGAACCAAAGCCTGCTGTGTGTGCGCCTCTCCCTGCTCCCTCCTCCTCAGGTTAACCCTGGAATGGCCGAGCACAAGGGGCTGTGTCAAAAATCAACCTGCTTTAGAGCAGCACACAGCCCACGGTAACACTGCCCGGGACTGCAAGTCTCTGCTGGAGGAGGAAAATGTCCCTGCTGGGGCGTCGTGGTTCCCCGGCCCCGTGTAGAGGGAAGAGCTCTGTCAGCTCCCTGCTCCTGCCTCGCTTTCTCTCCCGAAGGCCTCCTCGCTGCAGTCCCGGGGATTCCTGGCAGGGAGTTTCCCTCTTCCCCCCCAGGCACCCTTGGGCTGCTGTTCCACCACTCCTGGAAATCTTTGTGCCTTGGCGTAGGGAGGGGAAGGGCCAAGAGAAAGGAAGGGGGAGAGTGGAATAAAGGATCAAAGTCGTATCAGTGCTCTGGAAAGGGGCAGGAGAAATTAAAGCCCAGCAGGACTAGAAATTAACTGGAGTTAAAAAATACAGGGCAGGAATATTGTCAGAGCCTTGGCTGTGCTGGACACAGCAAAAGGGAGCTGCTGCCCTGGGCCATTATGGGATGTCTGCATCGGGTGTGTAGGGATGGGGTCTGGAAAGCCAAGGCACAGAGGGAACAGGACTCGGGGAGGGATACAGGGCAGAGCAGGAGGGCCGAGGGGAGAGTGCCCTCCTGCTGGAACAGAAGGGACAAATGGTGGCAGTGGAGAGTGAGCTGGGGGTGTCCAGCCTGGAGAGGAGAAGGCTCCAGGAAACCTTAAAGCCCCTTCTGGTGCCAAAAGGGGGCTTATGGAAAAGAGGGAGAGGGACTTCTTACCCAGGCAGTGATAGGACGAGGGGAATGGTTTTTAACTAAAAGAGGGGAGATTTAGATTAGATGTTAGGAAGGAATTCTTCCTGTGAAGGAGGCCCTGGCACAGGGTGCCCAGAGCAGCTGTGGCTGCCCCTGGATCCCTGGCAGTGCCCACGGCCAGGCTGGACGGGGCTTGGAGCAGCCTGGGACAGTGGGAGGTGTCCCTGCCCATGGCAGGGGTGGCACTGGAGGGGCTTTGAGGTCCCTTCCAGCCCAAGTGAGTCTGTGATTTTGACTCTGCATCCCCTCTGCTCCTGGCAAGGACACCCAGCCTCCAGGGAATGGGGTGAAGGTTCTGGCACTGCCCAACCTGCCCAGCACAAGAGACTGAGGATTTAACACAGGAATCTATCACACCAAAGGCCTCACTCTGTCACCAGGATGGAGGTGCCCTGTGACACACTTGAAAAAATATTCTGTGTCCTGTGGTAAATACAAAGCAAGCAGAGGGAGCCGAGAGCCCAGTGATACTGGGATTGGGAACATTCCCAGTGCTGGGGAGGGTCACGCTGCCCCCTGCTCTCCCAGCATTCCCAAAGCTCTGCAGAAACAGCAGAGCCACGGCCTCCCTGCCCTCACTGGAGGTGCCACTGCAGGATGTGCTCCAGGACGTTGCCCAGAAGGATTTGGGATTTCAGATCTCTGGCTGTGGGATCTCAGATGTCAGTCACAGGTGGGCTGCACCCACCCTACAAGACAAACCCCTTCTCGTGGACCCCACCCCGAGTTCTCATGGCCTGGGGGTGTTTGAAGGCACCACCACGCCCTGCCAAGCCCGGTCCTTCCCAGAAAGGCTGGGCTACTCACCCCAGACCGGGGGAATGATGTTACCCCTGGTGTGAATGACCAGGAGGAGCTCTCCTCCTCCCCAGGGCAGACACCTGAGAGCCCCAACGAGGAGCAGCGTTCACCCACTGCCAATTAAAGCAGCTAATGGAGCCCAATTATGGCATTTACCTGTAAAATTGCAGTGCTCTGGCCCACAAATCCTACAAATGAGCTACTGCTGTCAAACCAGAAGCAATCACAGCTGGTGTTTGTCACCACTTTCATTCCAAGTGACAAAAACTAAATGAAGGTAGAGAGGAGAGCTCCCCATGTCAGCACTTACTGACTACAAAGGAAAGCAGTCGCAGGGCATTTAACAACACTTTTATTCCAAATTTATTCCAACAAGAACCTTCACGTAAATTGACAGATTTCAAAAGAATCCTAATTTTGCACATTCCAGTCAACATGTATTATTTTCTAGTGGTAGTATACAGATGGTGGAAATCCAGTCTTTAGAGGAAAATGTGAAGGCATTAATCTCTTTCTAGACAAACACCATGCCTGGTGTTTGTCTTCTTAATTCTTTATGGTTGTGTATTTCGATCCCATTTTGTACCTTGCATGTTTAAGCGGTATATTTCTAACCTGAACATTTTCAGTCCTAAACACGTATTTTTACTGATTCAAACCATTCTTACTCCCTTCTTCCCCTCCCTCAATACAGAACAGGTGCCTGAGAGCTCTAGAAAACTGCAAAACTCTAATCAAAACTGGACAAGCACCTCAGTGTCCTCCTGAAACCTGCCCTGTTTGGAGTTGTGTGTGATGCGAGGAACTTGCAGAGGATTCTCTGTTAAGGTCTGACCGGGGAAGCCCCTCACACACAGGAGACAAAGGTAAGGCCTAAGGTGACAAAGGCAAGGCTGAAGGTGTGAAGCTGGGAAAGTTAAGGTCAGGATGCTCTCGAGGCAGTCTCTGTAAATGACAACATGCTTAAAACCAAACCTGAACACTCTCCACACCCTGAGCGGACAAACTCAGACTCCAACAAGATAAAAACAAAAAGCACATGCACGGAGGAAATACTTCTAAGTTTGGCTGCTCCAGATGATTTTAATCTCAGCCTCTTCACCGTGTGAAGAAACTCTCAGCACTTTGTGCTCTCCAGGCTGTAACAGGCCCTCAAACACAACTCCTGCAGCCTCAGTTGGGGGAGTTTGCTGCAGCTCCCCAGCAAACAGCCAAAACTTCTCCCAAATGTTCAGCAAAAGTTCCACATAATTCCTCCAGGCCTCCTGAGAACAGCAAGATGCTGAAGGCATAGGGTAGAAATTCCTGGAAGTTCCTGTTGGCTGGTTCCTGACTTCCACTGAAATGGGACTGTAACAGTTTCTGCTGTGCCAGGCCTGAACTCTCCCAAATCTGCTGTTCCTGCAGGACATTCCCCTCCTGTTCCTGCATCCACTGTTTGCAGTTAGCTCTGACCACGAGCACCCAGCTCCCAGGGGCTCCTCCATGTGCACACACTTGTTTTAAGCATCCAGCGAAGGGACAAGACTCTGGGAGTATTTTCAGCCCCCAGACTGTTCTGTTTCCCACTATCACTTCTCTAATTAGGAAGCTCATCAGACCCTACCTCCCCTACTTAAAATCACTCCCTCAGTCCCCAACTCCTTAAAACCCTTCTGAAGGGTCTCCTGCTGCTTCCCAGTGTCTGGAGCACACAGAACAGCCTCACAGACCATCACCTGCCATTTGACAAGTGGAACAGCAGAGACTTGGCAATTCCTACATTTGTCCAGTTCGCAGGGAGTTACCAGGACCTGGGGCTGGGCAGGGAAGGCTTCTGAGTCTGTGTAAATTTATCAGTCTATATTTTCAAGAACAGTAACAAAATTCACCAAGTAAAGGTGAGGGTAACTTTTAGAACAAATGCTTGGGGGAAACATTTGGCAACCAAGGACAGTTCCACACATTCGAATGTTGCAAGGAACACATTATGCAACAAAAGGCAAGTGTAGAGTCCTACCAGCAGGTCCAGAGCCTGTCTGTCATCTGCAGGAGCTCTCCTGCCCAAGACAGGGAGACACTTACTGCTTGGGCAAAACCAGGTTCCAGGGGGAGCAGTTAATACTCCGAATTCTGCAAAGGACAGGACACAATTTTGGCATGAGATGGACAAACACAAAAACTTCTCCCACGCCCCCAAGGGACGGTGGCCTCTGCAGAGGCAGCACTTGGCCCCCTGGCAGCAAGGCTTGTTTACAGCTGAGATTTCAGTTTGGTGTGGCAGATTCAGCCCAGCACTGTGACAATGGCACAGCCCCTGTCTGTGCAGGAGCTGTGTCTGCAGTGCCCTGAGAGCACCAGGTGTGGTTACTCCAGGTGGGAATCAGGACAATCATTCCTCAAAGGATCTTTAAGCTGTTGCCTTGCTGCTAAAGGCAAATAATAGTCTTTAATTTCAGCATTAGGCACTTCCCCATGGGGAGCTCCTTCCCTCCCTCCCCCAGATGGAATTTGATAGCTTCTTCCCTGAGTGGTGCTGGATTAAAGAGCCCCTGTTTCACCCCAGCTCTGACTCAGCTGGGCTCTGTTCATGCCAGTGAACAGAGCACAAAGCAAAGTAACATTTTGGTTTAAGTCACGGGGAGGGTGGGGGGGTGAAAGGGGATAATGGGGATAGAGAGACAGAGCAAATGTGGCCAAGCAACAGCTCTGCCCAACCTGCGCCACAGGAATGGAGCAAGGAAAGAATGGAGAGGATGGTTCAAGGGAAGGACACGGAGGATGATCCAAGCAGCAGATCCCCTCAGAAGCTGCTCTCAGGAGGCAGGTGCTCAATACAACCCCTCCTGTCCACGCAGTGGGAGCCACAAAGGGCTGCTACAGGCAGAGGTGTCAGAGCTGTCCCCAGCTCTGGGCTGCCAGTGCCAAGGCCCCGTGCTCAGTACTCACAGTCCTGGCGACGCCGTGTACGGGAGGGTCTCGGGGGGCCGCATCCGGGAGGGCAGGGAGTTGTTCTGCTCACTGATGGTGCTGCAATTAAGTGGCTTTGGTTACTTCTGGCTCAGATTTATGCATTTCACAGCAGCAGGGCCCTCGGGATGGTGCTGTGCCACCACAGCAGTGGTGCTGAGGAGAGCTGGATGTGCTCTGAACACCCAAAGGTCTTTTACAGAGTCTGACAGGTGGAACCAGACCACGCTGCTGCCAGCCCCTGTGAAAGGGCTCACACAGAACCCAGAGCTGCCACAGGCAGGACTGATGCTGAACCTTGAATGACCCTGTTGGATAAACCTTAAAACTCCTGGGGCAGCTCTGGTGGTGCCACCACATCCTGCAGGCAGCCCACAATCAGTGACCCAGCCAGGGCAGCCCCTTCCAGCTCACAGCTGGGCACTGAGCTCCCCCTGCCTCAAACCGTGCCCACACTTTGCAAAGGGCACGAGGGGAGGATTCTGCGGACACAGGGCCCAACTCCAGCACATCTGCCAGGCCCCAGGAGCTCACGAAGGATCTCCCGAGGACTCACAGGGACCACGAGGTGTGACCACCTTTCTCCTCTGCACACCGACCAGACATCCATCAGTCCCTGATTACAGGCCACAGGCAGGAAGAGCAGCCTGCCACAGGCACACAGGAGCAGTATCTGTGCTCCTGAGGGTTTCCTCCTCTGCTCCAGGCCATATGAGGAAGCAGGTCACACTGAACCAGCAGCACCTCTCCTCCCAGGGTTGCACAGCAGCAAAAGCAGCTCCTGTCCATCGAGGTGAGGCTGGGAGAAGGCTGCAAGATTCATGATGTAAAGAATCAAACTTGCATTCCCTACCTGTTTAGGGCAGAGTTGATCACACCCCACACAAAGGTAGACTCAGATCCCTCCAGCAGCTCTGTGAAAGAAAGCAGATGTTGTGGCTCAGGACTAAGAAACCCCAGAAACCACGATCAGATCAGTGGCTTAAAAGGCTTCCCACTGCCAGAGGGGAGGGTTAGGCAGAATACTGGGAAGGAATTCTCCCCTGGGAGGGTGGAGAGGCCCTGGCACAGGTGCCCAGAGAAGCTGTGGCTGCCCCTGGATCCCTGGCAGTGTCCAAGGCCAGGCTGGACGGGGCTGGGAGCAGCCTGGGACAGTGGGAGGTGTCCCTGCCCAAGGAATGACATGAGCTTTAAGGCACCATCCAAGCCAAACCATTCAGGGATTCTGTCATTCTATGACGAGGAATATCTCTGTCATATTTTTACATGTTCAAGAGGGAGGAAAAGCTGACCCACAGTGAATGTGTCTGCTTCACTGAGGAACATGTGTCCATTGCTACCACTGCACAAAAGGTACAAAAGCTCATATGGGAGGAAGGGATGCTTTGAAATCTCTCCCCATGCTCGTTCTGGCAGGCATTTTGGATTGTTCTCTATACCAAGCCAAGCCTGCTGGGTGGAGAGATCTTAGAACAAGCATAAGCCAAGTGTCCTACAAGGCAGCCCTGAGTGAACAGCACCCCTGGCCTCCCGCTGTCCCGAGAGGAGCTGCAGGACATGGCCAGGGAAAGAAGGCAGCAGATGGGGAAGTTCCTCACCTTTTTCCCAGTCTTCCTCACACGGAGGTGCCTGCCACGTGCCCCCGTTATTCACCTGCTCCTGCGGGGGCTCACAGGACCGGCTCACTTCAGGAAGAGAGAAAATGCAGTGAGCACCATCCTTAAACCCATTAAACACTTCGGCTCAAACTGTAAAACATCGCTGTGCTTCAGAGGAAGCCCTGCCCAATGCAAACAGGCTGGGGACGGCTGAAACCCAGCAACTTCAAATTTGCCTTTTCCAATGAAAAAGACAAGACTCTGCTCCCTGGAACTTGGAGCAGGAGTGAAGAGGAAACCTGCTGCCATGGATGCAGCCATCACTGCCTGTGCACCTCTGCAGAAGACAGAAAACTGTAAAACTGTGCTCTGTGGTGTGCAGGAGTTAAAGGGAGATCAGCTCTGCAAGAGGGGCAGCCCACCCCTGTGGCCACTAATGCACCCCTCTTTCCAGAGGCACTTCTTGCACCCTGTTGGGTACAACCTTTCTGCTCAAAAAGTCTGGTAACAAAATACGTGCAAGGCCTGCCCAGAGCACCTGCCATGTTCTCAAAAACTGCCCAATAAAGCCAAGCAACTGAGATCAAGTCTCCCCAAAGCTGCTGTGACACACAAAACTACAGACAACAATTTGCCTCCCACTTTTGGGCTATTCCACGATCCATCCTTACAAGAGGAGACCTCAGTGCCCAGGGTGCACAGGCACCTGGGAGCACAGGGGTTCTCTTACCTACATCTTGCTCCATGAAGGCTTTGTCGTTGCACTTCACGATGTGGTCGCTGAGGTCGGCCCAAGGAACCAGGTGCCGAGCGTTGAAGGGGCACGTGGCCAATTTCTTTGCAATTTGAGGGTTGCTCTAGACAAGGGAAAACCAAAATTATGTATCACATCTCTCAAATTCACTTATCTCTCGTTGATGTGTCCTATGAAATGATTTGTAATCAAATTCTTGATTAAAGATGGAGAGGGGGATAAACCTGTCCCAAACATGCTGAGCCCAGGATGTGCAGTTTCTGCCACGAAACAGCTGTTGGCAAAACAAAACTGCCCAGCCCTGCAGTGGGAGGATGAACTGCAACGCCACAGCACTTCTGCTCAGAGCTCCAACAGAGTCCCCTCTTCAGCTGAAAGTGGAAAATGAATCTGACCTCCCTGTGAGCTGCTGGAAGAGATGAGAGTCTCCTCCCTGAACTAACCCCGAAGGCTCCCTGTCTCCTTCCAGCAGAGCCAGACTGGTCTTGGGTGAATTCATGTGTGCCTGGAGCTGTCACTGAACGAGCCATGAAGGCACATGAAATAAAGGCTGAACAGGGCTCTTTGTCAGGAGCTGCAGCCACACAGGGTGTATTTGCATGCACAGAGTCACTCTGTCCCTCCTGCCCAGCTCACCTCCTTACACTTCACCAGGTGATAGGGGAACCGCCGCGCTCTGATGCGATGGTGTTTCACCAAGGGGCACTGGATTAACCTCTCTGGGTCAAACACGTCTGGTGGAACAGGAGAACAGAGCAAAGCATCTGGTTAGAAAAACAACCACTCACTCCCACAGTGCACTGGGGAAAACCCCGCAGCACCACACCAGGGCTGTGGTCTGAGGGAGTTAAACCAGTTGCTCTTAGTTTGAAACCATTCATTAAGGCAGGCAGCTGCTTTGCATAACCAAATTAATTATGTTTGAAGTTCTCCTAACTGGGACATTGGTTAAAAGAGAGGAGAGTCAGTACCACTGAGCGTTAATAACTCTTCAGGTTACCTTATTAGGGAGGCAACCCTTACTCCCAGGGAAAGGCAGCAGCACTTTCCAGCTCTCCTGGAGGAGGATCACTGGGATCATGTCACACCCACCAGCGCCTTCAGCAGCTGAACCAAATCTTTTTTCCATCAACAGCTTGCTTTGCTGGAGGCAGAATGTGAGGGAACTGAGTTACACTCTGGAGGTAGCAGTGTGCCTAACGTGGTACTTGAGACTCTGAATGAAGCTTTTAATCCTGCAATTATTTAGGAGCTGAGGCGTTACTAAACCAGCAAAAACACTGAAGAACAAACATACTGAACAGTGAGGCAGCGTGAATCCATGCATCCATAATTTTGGTCTAGAAAATATATTCAAATATAAATATGAATAAATAGGTATATTCTCAGCGAGGAAGAGAGGCAGCCAGGAGACACAAGGCCCCACTACTGCCTGTGGGCTACACACCAAGGAGCCTGGGCTGCTCCCATCCCTTCTCCTCTGCCACTCCTGTTGCCCAGGATTTCAGCACATTTAGGATTTGATTATGCAGGAGCTAAACCAGCTCTAGGCACTGGCTGCTGCTGCCTCTGCCCTCCTCTCTCACGCACGTGGCTCGATCAGGCCCCAGGCTGGCAGTTGTTAAAATGCTGTTCCAGAAGTCCCAAGGAGCAGCATTCCTGCTGAGAGCCACTTGGAAAGAGAAAGGACAGGCAGGATCCTCATTTCCACCTGGGCTGTGCAGTGGTGCTGCCTCTGAGCAACCTCAGCTCAACAGCCCCCACAGCACACTAGAGCAGCTGAAAACCCACCTGGCTCTGCACTGCCCCAGCTGCCCTGGAAGGGCAATCAACAAGTCGTTTTGTCACCATTGTGAAAAATCAAACTCTCTAACACTGTAATTTCAGTCTTAGAAAGAATCATTATTTTGATCCCCCAGGTGCGTGGGCGATGCTCCTCCAAACATCCCCTCCTTTCCCCTGAGAAGGGTTTCTTCTCCCTGAATGCATCCCAACTTTGGGGTCTGGCCAAGATACACCTTTTATCAGGCACAGCGTCTTTATTCTCAAGGCTAAAATAACCACTTGTGCACATTAATCACTGATGTATTTAAATACAGGATTAAACACTGTCTGTTTAAGGAATTCACAAGACTAAACGCTATTTGTTAGAGATTTTTGCAATAGCTTGTCTCTCTGAACTGGCTCCACAAAAAGCCAAATGCGGTGCCAGTGGAGGGAAAGGGACAGAGGCGGAGCAGATCCCTCAGCACCGCACGTCCAGCACCAAACACCAACAGCACAGGAGCGGCTCGGGCAGCCGAGCAGCTGCCATTTACACACGGCTGAAACCACCAAAGGCACCACAGCAATGCCACGTGCAGGGAGATCCATCCTTGTACCTGTCCCTGTTCACACCGCATGGAAACGGACCCCAAAACCGCCCGGGGAGACACGGGTGGAAGCCACGCTCGAACCAAACAAAGTCGCTTTATTCAGGCAAATCCTGCAGGCCGGAGCCCACCCGCACCAGCTGCACGTGGTGGGGCGGCCTGGGCTGGAATCACCGAGAGACGGCCCGCGGGGTCCGCCCGGCTCGGGCACTGGGCACGGGGACGGACCCGGCCCGGGAGGGGACAACCCCGGCCCGAGAGGGGACAACCCCGGCCCGGGGTGAGGGACAACCCCGGCCCGAGAGGGACCAGACCCAGCCCGAGAGGGGACAACCCCGGCCCAGGGTGAGGGACCAGACCCGGCCCGAGAGGGGACGCACCCCAATGGCGCGGGTCTGGCTCGGGCCCTGCCCGCAGGCGACGAGCGCTTTCCCCGGCCCTCCCCAACCAACCCCAAGCCTCACCCGAGTCCTCCTCGAGCTCCATAGCGGGGGCGGGCGGGGTCCGCTCCGGGGCCTGGTGTGAGGTCAGGCGGGGTCCGCTCCGGGGCTGCCTGGGGGGCCGCGCCGGGTGTGGGGTTGGCTCCGGGGTCGGCTCTGGGGCCGGGCCGGCTCCGGGGTTGGCTCCGGGGTTGGCTCCGGGGTTGGCTCCGGGGTTGGCTCTGGGGTCGGGCCGGCTCCGGGGTTGGCTC
>VYZT01044289.1:0-21359 GCA_013400735.1 Pomatostomus ruficeps | reverse complement strand
TCTTACATAGATTAGAGGGAGAACCTGTTTTGCTAGATCTTACTGAACACACAGTAAGGTGGGGGTTGTACAATTTCAGATGGTATCTCCCAGGACAGAACTACAAAATGAGTATTACCCACTTACTTATCATCGTGCTCATAAATATTCAGACCCAAAGCATCAACTCCTAACCACAATTCAGTTCCTTTTTTATTCTTTATTTCAAAATAGTTGACTCCATACATTTCCAAGTCTTGTGCTATCTTAAGGTATTCCATCATAGAATCTTCCCTGATGAAGAAGAAAAATTAGTATAGTTTAGACAACAAATCATAAGTACATTGTGAGAATAAGGGAACTGCAGAATAAACAGTTGGGGTAAAATTCAGTTATGAATTAAATCTCTCTTTGAAATAGTTCGATTCAGATACTTTTAAGAGCTCTACACCCTAATATGCAAGTGGAGTCCAATCATTACACTTTGTCTTTCTGCCCCATGAGCTAAGGAAATACTAAATGTATTTCAGAGGCAGGCAGCTGTGGACAAAGGCAGCTGACAGCCTTACCAGAAATCCTGTAGGTAAACCAATAACCCAACTGGAAACTCAGCTCTCGTGGAGGTCTTTCATAACTACCTACCCTGGTCAGAACAAAGGAAAGTCATTTTCCAAACAAATCCCTCCCAATATACATCCTATTAATAATGAAAGGTGTTGTGAACATTTTTTACTTGATTACCTTAACATTCCCCTGTGCTCTTCATGCCAGTTCTGTATTCTTTCTTCCCACTGTTCTTTTGTCAGTTTGTGCTGTTCTAACACGCTGTGAATAGAAATTGTTGCTATTAAATGACACTGACAACAAATTTAACCTCTTTTGTTGCACAGCACAACACATATTTTAATTCAATAAAGATGACTTCTTGTACACTGCTCATATTTTCAGCACAGAAACAGAAACTTTGTATTTCAACAAATTCCCTTCTCAAATAGTGTGAAAATCACTTCTTTTTTCCTAGTATTCTATTTTCTTTTTAATATAAAGGTCATACCATTGCATACCCCAACTTCCAGCTAAGTCATAAAATGTAATGTTTGCAACAGCTGAAAATGCACACTTGTAGAATCCTCTGGCAACAATGCCGCAAGTAATCCCTAGGTATGCAAAGATACCCTCAAGCTTTCATTCTGTTGTCATTCGGAAGAAAAAGTAAGACATCACAACAAGTTAGCAGACAACCTTGTTGGGGGAAGGGGGTTGTGTGTGGGTTTTTTTGTTTATTTTTCCTTTATAAATAAAATCACTAAGGAAGCAGCTTCAGAAACTGTTTGCTGTTTGATCCACAAGAGGCTGCAAAGATGGAATTCTATTTTGGCCTACTAGAACTTTCAATGTAGTACAACAGTAAGAAATCAAGTGCATATGATAACTTTATCCTTTTATTCCATGCACCCAGCATTTCTAGCATTCCTGGAGAAACTCTTTTAAAGGACAACTAAAAAATCATCTGAGCATTTGTCTACTGAAAAGGAACGCCTAAAGTAAATGAATCTTTGTTGTATCCAAGCACTTCAGTGTTCACAGACTGTCGTCATAAGTGAGTAAAACCCAAAATTTGTGAACGTACTCAGTATTGACAGTTTTGCTGGTTCTACATCTCCCTGACTTTCTAACAAAGGGCATTTTTCTAGGAAGCCTATATAAAAAGTATAAACTTCATTGTCACAAGCTGGAAGCAAAGAGCCAAACTCAAGCTTTTTACCAGGATTTTTAAAAATCAGAAACATTTCCAGAAGTATTTCTTTCAATACATCCTCACAAGCTTTGAAATGCTTTTTTGTTTGCCAGAAAATTCCCAAGCTTTAGTTATGCTAAAAGGCGAGCTTCCACTTTTAGTTTTCAAACCAAAGAGACAAAGCGTATGACTTAAAGAAACCTCAAAATATAGCAAGGCTCTCACTTCTGTGACAATGTACAACTGTTACATATTTAGTTAGTACATGTTTGTCCACAATACAGCACTGTGTATTCATCTGCACTAACAAAATTGCCTAACTTTGTACATTTCTGTTGCAATGCTTCTCTTCTTGCCAAATACATCAGGAGCGTCGTTTCAGTTGTGTAAAGAAATGGAATAATAACCTTGTTGCTTACTTTCCCTAACCAACTATATGAATGACTGATACAAAAGAGCTTATTCTCAACAGCAACAGCAACAATTTGGTTTCTAAATTTTCTGTTCAGGCTTAGCATTTTCCTGCAATATATTTTATTTGCAGTACACTTTTACTTTCAGAAAATTATTATTTTTTAAGTGTACAAAATACGGAAACTGAAGAAAAGGAGAGAGTATCAAATGAATTTTAGTTACCTCTATATTGGAGCATTTTGATTTTAATTTAGCAGAAGCAGGACTCCAGTAACATTACATTACTTTGGAGTACTTCAGAAATGTGTTCAACTAAATCTGTGCAGATGTTTGTGGACACGACAGGAAATATAACTCAAGAAACCTGTGGCTGTGACGCTTGTTATTTAAAGTCTAAATTAGGATCTCTAGATTTTACAAGCAAAAAGAACTCTAAGAAAGCCACTGTTAAATGCATGTTATTGCTTAGTATTTTATTTATAAAAAATGTGCTATAGTTAAGTTTTATAAGCAGCAGTTGGCGCAAAACCTGTCTCACTCACCGCTGGGGGAGAAGCCTGTCGTTGGCTAGGTAGCCCAGTTTATGGATCTCCTTACTGTAATCTCCATATTTGGACTGGACAGCATAAGAAGCCAGAAGAACTGCAGTTTCTGGTGGACAATATATTTCATCATTTAAAATCGACTCTTTGACTTGCAGGAAGAAAAGTCTCTGAGTTATTTCCTGAATTAGTTCTTCAGATACATCCTCTGGAAAAAACTTGGCCCTGAACTTAAACTGCAAAGGATTTTCTTTCCGAACATCTTGTTGTGTTACCTGAGGGAGAGGAATAAAGAGAAAAATAAAAAGAGCACTAAATGGTATATTAAATATGATTAAATAGTATTTAACTCTTCAGCTCTTCCACACTGAAACGTAGAGATTCCTGACAAGCCCACTGTGGAACTCACTGAAAGATTCACATGGCACAAACAAGTACTTCAATTTGAATAAACCAGATAATTTTAAAATGCTACTTAAAGACTGAGTAAGAGGATTTTTTTGTAGGCTTGTGTGAATTTGTATTTATTACAATAAAGATCTGGAAACTAAGAAGTTGTAATAGACATTAAAAACATCAAAACTATATCCAAGGATGATTTGCAGGAAGTAATGAATTAGGGTCTAACAACGGTTTTTAGCAAGAACTACAGCACGTTTCTTCAATGTGAGTGTGAAGTTGGATTCTTTTAGAAGTCCTTCTGCTACTGATATAAATATGTGTGCTTTGCTCCTGTGCAAAAACATTAATTCCTTTAATCCCATTATTTTTCTGGAATGGATAAACTTTAAAACTGTGATTTCTACAAAGAGATCAGATGTGGTCTTAAGACTACTCTACTTCAGATTTCAACAAAAACTCATTTTTATATAGAATTCCATTTCATTTTTGCTCAGCTTGCAGCACCAATTATGACCAAAGCAAAAACACTCAAAATTAAACTAATTTTAACATAAAATTGTAATTGTTAAAATGCACATTCATAGTGAAATAATTCTCATACATCCCAATTCAAGCACTTTATTACACATTTAATTTTTATGTGCACTACTAGTCCCACTAAAACCTCTTTGCTACGTATGAAATGATGTATCCATTTGTTCTACCTGTAGGAAGTCTCAAAAACCATGAACATAATAAATACAACCTTTTAAATACCTAAGACAGCATAAGTACATATATATTCAACATTTGAGATGTCAGTTTTAAAAGTTTTGCTTGCTTTTCCTTATTGTCATGCATTATTTACAGACGCAGCATTTCACGTAAGTCTCACCAGTGAAAAATCAGTTGTGCTCACCATAATAAAATCTTACTTGCACATCTATTCTTTGCCAGATTTTATCTGTATTTACTGCAAATCTATAAACAGTAATTTAAAAGTTAATTTGATGCATTCTAGAATTAAATGTTACAAGTTCTTTTAAAGAAAAGATAAACAACTGTCTTAGTCAAAGTTTTAAAAATGAGCACACCCTTAGCTGCTTCTGAACTGTACCAGCAACTTAAATTGCTAAAGGTTTTCATAGAGCAATGTCTTCTGTATTTTTCACAATTGATGCAATAAATTCCATACTCTCCAACCACTTGAGACACGCCATTACAGTAAACCAAGTATCTGTAGCACTACAATGTTTATTGTTTATGAAACAGGCACATATGAAATTCTAGGAGACAGATTTGATGGTTAGCAAGCTTAACTCAGTGGATTTACCACAGTGGAGAAGCAAAGATTACATAAGTGCAGACAGTGGGACTTGCTCCTAAAACCCTCCCAATTTGCCTCCTAATATTGAAGATAAAAAAGGTACTCTTGATTAAGTTGAACTAAAAAACAAGTATATAAATTCTAAACAGTGATATTAACAAATAATCTGACAGCCAATATTAAAGTAAGAAGTGACCATTCAAATTGATAAACCCAACTTAAAGTAAAATGATCTAGTTCCCAGTAGCTGGGAGATACAAGGTACTCAATATCATTTGGGGAAAAAAATAAATTATCCTACAATCTACCTACTAGATATCTAAAGTTCAGAAGCCTATTATTTTGCATTGCTTAAAGATTTATAACTGTATGCATACGAATTCCTGAAGCTCAAATACTTCCTGTACACACACCCAAACGGTAAAACATTAATTCTGTTATGTTTTGCTACATAAAAATGGGACAATCATATGAATTAAAGTTTTCCTAATGCATGCATGTATTCCACAGTACTGGAAACTGTCTCCTCAAATTAAATATTGATGCAGCTTTGCATATTCTTTTATAATTGATCTTACTTAACGCTGTATTTTATCATCTAAAGCAAATGAAAAGCTATTCTTCAACTAAATTTGAAGTCAGCTATACCTCACTTAAAATATTAAATCAGCAAACCTTATAAAGTATACTCAAATTGTACACTTGGCTAAATATGAGGCAATTGTTACCTTTTTATTTAGCTTCAGCCAAGTTGAGTAGCCTTTGCTGTCCACATACTGCAGCCCAAAAAACCAGACTTCACGAAGACCAACAGTTTTCACCACCTAAAGATAAATGAGCCACAATCATCAGTAATCAGTACATTACATTTTTTTAACTGGTATTCTGTAGCTTAATAAAACAATGCAAACAATTTCAAACTGAAATGTAATCAAGTCTTACAAGAATGAAAAAAGATAAAACAGTAGCAAAACATCAGGTCCAGGGAACCCCAGAATTCTAGATAAACTCAAATGCTCCAAGCTACCAACTGGAGCATGCAGCTCACTGCGTACATCAGCACCTGAGGAGGAACAGAAGGTCGTAACAGGACCCTGAGGTTATAAAGCACAGCTGGGAAGTGATCTGCAGACCTATGGAGAAGTGAGTACACTTCAACAGAAGACAAATGGTGAAACCATAATAAAGAGTAATATTTGTGGACAAGTACAATGTAATGAGAATGAACTGCCTCTTTCAACTATTTCTGTCATGTTTTAAGAGTTAATGATAAAAGGGGTAAGGATGACCTACCTAATTAAACATACATGACTTTCCTGCAAGATTTCTGATCAGGTCTATCACCAAATGCTACTAAAGAAACAAAATTGTCCTTGAATAGAGGGAAGGTCATTTTATGGATACGCTACTTAAAAAGGCAGACAAAAAACCCAAGCGGTTTTCATAACAGAATTGTAGTGTAACCACTAGGGAAGTCCCCCAGGACTTCAAAAAAGGATGAAACTGATGTGACAAAATCTGCTGTAAAAAAAACTTCCATAAAGATCTGTGAATAACAGTAAAAAGATGAACCTCAATAAAAGATATTTAATCAAACACTGTACACAAAAGACAACAATTTAAATTACGTGAACAAAATTCTAGTTGTAAAGCAAAAAGGCAAGAAAGCTATTACAGTATTATACACATGTATGGTATTCACAAATCACTAATTCTACATAAGGCCTGGTCACATCGACTTATAAAAAAAGGATGCTGCAGCACTGGAAATGTTTCAGAAATGTTGAAAAGAATGATCAGTGACTTGGAACATTTTCTGCATAGCTAAGACAAGAACTAGGGCTACTGACAGAGAAATAAGGAAAGATATGATACAGGTCTATAAAACTTGCATGACACGTAGAAGGAAAATAGGGAATGATTATTCATTATTTTTCATAATGTAAGATAATGTAAGAATTAAGAGAATCAACAGAAATCATGACATAGCAGGCTCAAAGCAAACAAAAAGAAGCACTTCTACTACAGAGTATAATGACACTGTGGAACTATTTTACAAGTCTTTTGCACAGCAAAAGCACATGTGGATTTAATAAGTAATTAATCAGAAAGGTCCAGCAAAGATTATTAAATGACTAAACTCTGGCTCCAAAGATCACATATGGCAGTACTTACATATGTCCTCAGGTTGGACCATGGTGCCAAGCTGCTTTATTGAAGGCTGTTTTATGGAAGCATTCAGATGCATGTGAAGTAAATAGAATTTTACACATAGAGCCTCCTCCATTTTAAAGTAGTACTATCGGGTTGCAAAATTAAGATTTTGAAAATTAGAAAATGTCATAAGATAACTATGCAAACTTACTTCTTCTGCCTTGCATATTTGCATAATCACTTAACAACCATTCGAGTGTGCACCTTTTCTCTTCCTCTATCCTTTCAAGCTCCAAAGCACAAAATGGACAATGTTTGTGGATCCAACCTGATTGATGCCTTTAGTGAGCACGGTTATTTCCTCTAGAATTCCCGTATCATTTACTTTAGTACATAAGAAATGGTAAGAACAGGTGTATGTTACTAGTACGGTCCCGAGTAACATTAAAGTTGGTGTCCCAACTCAGAAATTTTAGACCTGTCGTTTCTTTTGGCACAGATCTCCTATATAATGCTGATCAAACTACTTATGGCTTTATCAGATGACTGAGAATGCTCTTTACTTAGCAGCTGTCCAAGCTGAGCCCCTGTACCTTATCAGCTCTCTGAGCTGCAAAGAACTGCAGATGCTCAGCAGCTCTGCCCGTAAGGCATCAGGAGACAAGTGCTTATGCTCACGTCAAAACATTTTGCTCTCAACCCACTAACTACGGCCCCTAACTGAGATGCACATTATTTAAATACAGACAACCTGGATACAGCAATGCAGAGCTACACAAGGCTGCAAAATCAACACTGAGACCAGCAGAACCTACAAATAAGGAAAAAGCATTGCCTACACTGCCTCTCAGCTCAAAAGAGAAAAAACCTTTCCGAAACTTTGTACCAAGATAACACTTAGGCACTGCAGTAGTATGATATGAAAAGTATAGAATGAAAAACTTAGGAGTTTGATTCGAAACTTTCATTAAGTAGCTTCAGGCAAGTGTTTGTCACATCTGTAAAACAGATTTATCCACCATCACGTCCTACAACTTGACTATTAATAGGCAATAAAAATTTCTTGGAGAAGAATAGCAACCTGAACAATACGTGTTTGGGCAAATCACAACATACACATAAAGAAAACCTAACACGGATTTCATACAGTCACCTTCCACAAGATTGTAAAGAAGGCTTCAGAGACATCTGGAAGGGACAGTGGGGTACAACACAAAATAAAGGAGACAACCCTCACACTCTTTCTGAATGGTGACTACAGTGAACCAAAAGCTACTAACGCACAGTGCTAACAAAACAAAACAACCCCCCACGATTGCCACCAGTGTGTGGAAACATATCCCTCACAGGGTTCTTCCTCTCCTAGGAAAGCTATAGAGGCTTAACTGGTTGACTGCAGGAAGATAAACCCCTCTCGCCTATTCTGAGAGGGACCAATGATAAGTATGTTAGAACACCTTCTGAAATGCAAGTAATAAAATAAAAAGCTTGTGCAATAAATAAGAAGTTTACTGAGTTTGACAATGGAAGCGAAAAGAGAAAGCCACAGATTTCAAATGCTGAATTCTTGTCTGCTAGCAGACGAACATGATGGACACATGGAATGGGAAACAAATCAACTCCAGAAAATGCCAATTACAAGCTTAAAAGAACACTGGCTGATAAAAGGTTGAAAGGCTATTCACAGAAAAATGTAGAGGAGCACTAGATAACAGCTGAATTCATGGAGAGGTTATTTTCTGCAAGTAATAACCAACCTGCTTGTCATGTTCAACACTTCTGCATAAACCTTAAAGGCCAGTCCTTTTACTAAGAGTGCTATTCAATTCTCTTTCTATAGAGAAACAGGATAATGTCTTGTCTGAAAATTTCATGCTGGTTTCACAATACAGTTCAGCTCTTGATGATACTCTATGGAACTCACACATGAATTTATGATCAGGCTAAAAATGTTTCTCACACACAACTATTTCGGTTGATTTTTCCTGACCTAAAATTTTTTTTAATTTAAAACTCCAGAGGTAAGAGCTGGTGAGATGTCAAACACCACACAGTGAACTGTGGAACAAAGAAGAGAGCATGACAACAAAGTCAGAACTGTATCTTTGTTCCCTGTTTGCAAATGCTTAATTTGGATGAACCTGATTACCTGGACACAAGACATTACGCAGCAGAATGTCACCCCACCCAACAGTGCATGGCAGAAGATAGCAAAGGTTGGCAAAAGACATGCACCAGCTTGAGCCTTCTATGCCACAGAATACTGTTTTTTTAATGGTGATGTTGGTTGGACAAAAAGTAGGACAGCCCCTTATTACAAGAAGTCTTTTCAAGAGGCATGAAGTTTATTCCTGTGTAGGGGCTGAAGATATACTGCCACTGATGTTAAGAGAAAAGGGCAGGCAGTAAGTGATAAGAGTCAGTCATTTCAAACTAAACTTGCAAAGGTGGTTTCATTTATCTAAAAGAAAACGTTCAGTGTTAAAACAATAAACTTTCCCTTCTATTCAATTTATATAATAAGACATTTAATTGACGCTAAAAGGTCAACTAAAAGTTTAAAGAACTCTTTCAATGTGTTACTTTCTCTTAGTACTCAGATGCTTAGATACTTCAAGCATCTATAGCGAATCTAAATAATAAAACATATTTACAGGTATCTTGTTGAAAAACAACACAACACATTGACAAGATACTATTCTTAATGTTTCCTATAACACTCCACAAAACAGATGAAAAACTTGTTTCAAGATTCTGATGACCAACATCACATGAGTGCAAGAACAACCCTGTTTAAGAAATGGTTCACATTGTCCATTTGACTGATGTACAACAGAGACACTATCAAGTGAGAGCGTGCAGTTCTGATGGGTCTGCAATCCATAAGCACATTAAGGTCATCATTTTCAACTATTCTTTGGTTTTTTTCCTTTCCTTTTTCTTAACGTAAATTTGTAACTGGTTCATAGGACAGCATTATTTAGTTCTAACATTTGAGAAGTAAAAAACCATCTTACAGTGTCCATTGTTGGAAAACAATTGTGTTAGCTTTCATTAATGAACTTACTGTTACATACAACTTTCTAATATATGCAATTCTAACAACTACATTGCAGTAGCAACTATAATATTACTAGACATAAAAAAACACAATTAATTTCAAAGCAGTTCTATACAGGATTTATCTGAAGCCTCACTGGTAACATATTTAGAGAGTTGTCTTTGAATTCAATGTTTTCTGTGAGAAGCAAAGAGGAAATTTCACACTAACTCAGAGCATAGCTTAGATAATATACGGAAGAACAATCTGTACATGAGAACATTACCACTTTTTCAGACTACACCTTAATAACCACAATACTCTTATGTGTTTGTACTCATATATACATAGAGACGTGTAAGTTACCTGATCAAAGAGCTGCTTGCCTGTTGTATTGGGCTGGATGGCAAATTCCAACTCTGCATCCATTGTAGTTACTCTGACATTGATCTACAGAACATAAGGAAATATTTAAATCATACAGTAACAGTGAAATGCGTCTATATCCTGGTGATTAGCCTGTAAGAAACAATACGCAAGTTCAACAACTTTAACGGTCTTGTGTACACACGGAACATAGCAGTAAGAAAAACAGAAAATTTGAATCTGAAAAAATTATCATCTTTTACTTAGTATAAAAGTGTAAGTATTTACCACTAGGTTGGAAGGTTAAACTATAGCACAAAGTTCAAAATTCATTTAATGGGATAGCTGACATCACTACTGATCAGCTGAAGAAGATTGGGACATTTAGCTATTGGGCACTGTCTTTCAGAGGGCTTCCCAAATGCATGCAAAACAAAAAGTTCTTGGTCACACATGTATCATTTTAAGGTATTTATACCTAGCAAAAGAAGAAGACAAGCAGCCTCCTGTTTGCCATTTCTAAAATCAAGCAGTTTGGTGGTCAAAGTATTTAGGACTAGAGCTTGTACATCTCAGGACAGACTAGTAGCAGGTTTTCATCAAAGGAAAGAAGAACTACTGGAGTTAGCTCTCCTCAGTACCAATGCCCTTCAACTCCCTTACTACAAGACTAAAAAATCACCACCATTCAATGAACTTCCTTCTCCTGAAAGGGAGGATCATTTTCCTGATAATCATTGGGTTTATTTGTTATAAAACAAGAAGTCAAGTATTGCAGGAGATGACTGGAAGCACAACAGTCTTTTATAATTTCTCTTTAGCTGGTACATACAGAAGTGAGAATTTCCATGAAAAAGAATGAAGTATTGAATGCACAGCACTGTCTTCTCAGTGTTAGAATGGTCCTCCATTTCTACTACCAGGGTATCACATTTTATTTATCTTTAGTGCAGAGGAATATAAAGTGTTAAAGGTCAAATATACTTTCCTATAAATGCAAAAAACCCAAACTCACACAGGTATATTCTAATTTCTCTCTACTGTAAAAAAGAGAACAGGAATAAATTAGGACTTGTATTACAGGTTCTTACACTACTTGATATATGCATGTGCAAACCATTTCCATTAACTATTTCCCTAATTTTGCCACCAGGTGGAATACTTTGAGAAGTGAGTGTCTGGAAAAGACAAGACAAAACACAGAAGGGAGATCTACGGTAGGGAAAAGAAAACTGCAGAACAGTTTGTCCTCATGCAACAGATGAAGCTTCATCACTGCTCCCTTTAGTGTCAAGGTAAACAACTTTGGGCACAAGGGGGATATACAAGTCAAGAGCAGCAGGAGCCTGAGGATCTCTAAGTTATATACTTGCAAACAAGAATGACAGAAGGGGTTTAGCCAACTTTACTGTGTGTGCAAACACTGATAAAGAACAAGAGTCGAAGACTTTGGAGTGACAGTTTAGTTTTATTGCCAAAAAAAAAAATGGAGGGTGTGTGTAAAGAAGAGGGAAAAAGATGTTTTCTGTAGGTTCTCTCAGTCTGTCCGTTTCAAAAAAGGAAAAAAAAACCCTTATAGAACCAAATTCCTCTAACAAAATAATTAATTTTAAATGGTAGGTCTAACTCACTGCCAGTTTCACTACTTTAAGCCTGAGGGATTGCCCCTTAATTAAAAAAAAATTAATTTTTTAAGCAGTTTTTCTATTTAAAAAATGAAGCCTTCTTTAGGGCAGTTACAAGTAAGCAAGTTACAAAGAATAAGGCTAAAAAATAATTCCATTAAATGCGAAAGTGCTCCGTTATATAACAACACCATTGTCAAAACAAGAAGCATCACAGAAGATCTACAAAGCACAGCAAGTTCAACGACTTGTAGCAGCAGCCAGCAGCAACTTCTTATATAAATATTCTTACAACAAATGTCATCTTCTACAAATGCAAAAATTACTACCTGCGAGTTTACCTGTTGCAGTGTGCTGTTGGCCAGATTTCTGTTTTTCTCATGACCAGGCACTGCTGTCCCCTTCCCCCCCCTTGGTATCTGTTTTCCCTCCCCAGAGGGCTGTGTATTGCACAATCCTATACAAAGCCCACCAAATTCAAACCCAGCACTCCTCCCCTATTGGATGTTGTACCTGCCCCCTGCCCCCTCGTGTTGGTATTTATGTAACTGTGGCTCCCTGTGCCAGCACTTCCTCCAGCACAACACCGCTGCTGAATAAACCATCTGGGAAAGCCCCTCCACCTGTCTCTCCTTCTTCAGCATGCCTGGACCATCAGGGGGTTGGGTGAAACCCTGCAGGAACTTCACCAACCCTCCCGTGCCTTCGGAGCAGCCTGGCCAGCCCCTGGAACCGCGGACGGATGCCCATTACCCCCCCGACAGCATCATGGCATTCACCCTTCACAAGAACTAGAATACCCAAACAATAAAATAATAGTTGTAATACAGAGGCAAACTCAATACAGCACTAAATTCTGTTTGCTTCTGAATGTTGCTGCCCCAAAAAATCTGAGTGCTCTAAGAGTACACAGCTTCTACAACCGCAGTAGGTACAAATAGACATTGAGAGTACCTGGCCACTTATACACATTACAGTAACTGCTTAAGCCTGTAGCATTTCTGCTTATCTTTGAACTTCCAATTAACCGATCCCTCAACTGCTAATTAATATTTATATATTCAGTTATAATAAGAAAGTTGCAAATTAAATGATGGCAATATTAAAATGTTACCTTTTGTGATATGAATTATTTAAGAAGAGACAAAGTTAACACTGCACTTCATTTTCTTTCTGAAGGCATTGAGACTGACTTAGATTTTTGGCGCACAAATACCAGGCTTCTACAAACTTGTAACATTGTTTCACAATTTCAGTTATTTCTGACCATGGAAAGTAAGAAAACTACTCTTGTCCGAACCTGCAGAGCCCCAAAGGCCTACTTATCTAATTCAAACCTTGATCACATGGCACCCTCTCAATAAAAATCAGACCTCTGGTATCAGTTGCATTGTCTGTAAAATAAAGCTAGCAAACTACACTAACAACAGTCAAAGGGGAACTTTCCACATTATAAATAAGGCAGGGAATTGAGGAAACACAGGCACAGAAAGAAGGTGCAGGGACTTCAGCAATGGTCTGTCACTCATGTAACAGTGTATTGGATATCCAGCTACTTTGAAGCCATTCTCTTTATGCAACAGTGGCAACGGCGGGCGAGGGAGGGGGTGGGAATTATCTGAACCACAAATTACGGGGACGGGCACAAATCTGAACCAACTTTACCACACAAATACGGAAACAGGAAGGAGCTCTTGCAATGGCGACAAGAGAAATGCATCAAGATTTCCTGTAGCCAGTGCTGGAAGGCTCCCACTACACATACCACAAGATCCATTCAATGCCTGCTTTTCAAACTTGCTCTCACCAGGATCCCACATCTTTGTAACAGATTCTGGCAGCTCTCTTCTTCACACTAGTTCAACCAATTATTATGTCAAGTTTGCATATTAAATAGAATCACAGAATAATTTGGCTTGGAAGGGACCTTTAAAGGTCATTGAACACTGTGAAGTTCAATCCCTCTGCAATGAGGAGGGACCCCTTCCACTACATCAGGTTGCCCAGAAATGCATCCAACCTGACCTTGAACACTTCTAAGGATGGGGCATCTACCACCTCTCTGGGCAATTGTTAGTGTTTCACCTCCTGCATCATAAGAATTTTCTTACTTATATCCAGCTTGAATCTATATCCTTTTAGTTTGAAACCATTATCCTTGTCCTATTGTAACAGGCCCTGACAAAAAGTTTGTCCCCACCTTTCTTATAAGCTCCCTTTAAGTACTGAGAGGTCACAATAAGGTCTCCCCACACCTTTCCCTTCCCCCGGCTGAACAACCCCAACTCCCTCAGCCTTTCCTCATAGGAGGGGTGCTCCATTCTGAGAACCACTTTTGTGATCTTCCTCTAGACCTGTTTCAACAGCTCCATGTCCTTCCTGTGCTGGGACCCCAGAGCTGGATGCAGCACTGCAGGTGGGGTCTCAGCAGAGCAGAGCAGAGGAACAGAATCCCCTCCCTGCCCTGCTGCCCACACTGCTTTGGATGCAGCCCAGGACACCTTTGGCTTTCTGTGCTGAGTGCACACTGACAGCTCATGTCCAGCCTCTCATCCACCAGCACCCTCAAGTCCTTCTCCGCAGGGCTGCCCTCCATCTGTTCATCTCCCAGTCCAGAGGATGCCACAACCAAGGTGCAGCACCTTGCACTTGGTCTTGTTGAACCTCACGAGGTTCACAATGCCCCACTTCTTGAGCTTGTCCAGGTCCTTGGCATGAGCAGCAGTCTGAGTTTATCTATGTTTTACCAGAGTTGCTACAGAATGATTAAACACAGCCAAAGGAAAGGGAAGAACACACACTGAAGAACTACGCGCTGATTATTCTTTGCAGAGGGAGCAACTGGTGTTTTGATAACAAATGTTGCTAATGGCTTATGAAGATATTTGCCACAAAATAGAATTTATAAAAA
This sequence comes from Pomatostomus ruficeps, assembly GCA_013400735.1. NCBI lineage: Eukaryota > Metazoa > Chordata > Aves > Passeriformes > Timaliidae > Pomatostomus > Pomatostomus ruficeps. Next base: position 6,882 of record VYZT01044289.1, on the reverse strand, counting down.
TATTTTACAGCAAATTATCTATTAAATAATTTACCAAAACCAATAAAGAGTACAGACACGTATGAACATATCTGGAACAACAAACATCAATGTGCACTTAATAAAAGCCTGCACTTCATAAGGGAATTTTATTTTTATTGCATTCTTTCACTTTAAGGACTTGAAAAAGTACTTCTACATTTTCTTGTAGTACCTAACTTCAACCCTCCACAAGTTAAGGGAATATTACACTGTCACATTAACCTCTGAACCACTTCTCAAACAGATACAGTCCACAGAACATGCACAAAACCTGGCTGTAAGCTTAATAAGCTAACACTTCCTACTAGCATACTTCAGCCATCATTTGTAGAGAATAGTTATGGCACTTCAGCTTTCATTGGGAACTCCAAAACTGAGTAAGGACCAATACTGAGAAAGAAAGCCATTTAAAATAACATGGAAATGCTTTCCAGAGGTTTTGCTTTGGTTTAATAAATGCAATACAAATTAGTCATTTGTAAAAGCCACAAAAACCAGTCTGATTCATAAGAAAATCGCACACACAAAAAACGTTTGTTCAAAGAGCTTCCTCACACTGGTTCAGCCATTTACTATCTCAAGTTTGCATATTAAATTGTGTTAAGAGTAGCAGTACATCAGTCCCACTACTTTACAGACTGCACAAATACACACAGCACTCTCCGCGCCACCATCAAAGCAGATATAGAAAGAGATGAAAGAAAAAACTTTATGAAGAACGTAAGGTAAAAAGGTAAGGTTAAAACAGCATGAGGAACAGAAGGCTACAGAACAATGTCAAAAAGATTTTACTAATGGATAAATCAAAAGAAAGCAGTCCTCCAAGCTGACATCAGTCATCTATTTATACTACAGAAATAAATCATAAATTCAAGCCATAATTCAAATATTGCATTACAGACTCAAAGATTTTCCTGTACAACACCACTGTAGTAAAAAAATTTTATACACTATTTCAATTCAACCACCTTGCAGAAATTAGTTTGATCTTGGAAATATTAAAATTTTAAACCACCATTTTATTCCAGAATCTGTTATTTACTCCTTCCGAATACACAATATCATAAAATGTTGAATAAATCTAAAAAACCCACAGTTTTTAGTCCTGTTAACTTTGACATCTATCTGTCATTCCCCAGTGTAATGCTCGCTTTCTTTCATGCCTTGCAGTCTTGTACAAAACTGCTGCAAATTACCACCAAAACCAGATGATAATTTAACTCCTTCTACACCCTGTGAATGCAACTAATATTTCAGTCAATTAAATCTAATCTTCTTAGCCTATGAAATGATTAACAGTTATGTAACCCCTGATGTCTAATTTTAGCTCCTATGTTTCTATTTTCAGTGCAGATCTGTGAGAATGCCATACAGCTGAGAAACATTTTGTATCTATTCTTTTAGGAAGAATGCATTGAAATAAGAGTCAACAAATATTCTGTTCTTCAGCAAGCTGGGAACTAAGCACACGGAGAACAGCTCCAATTTTGATTACAGCAGCAAAGATGTAATTAAACAAAGAAGTCATCCGTTTTATTTAGATGGATCATAACATGCTAAATGAAACTAAAATTCACACTGCTAGGTAGAACTGAGAATAGTAAGTCTCTTTTAAAAAGGAAGTATTTGGTTTTAGAAGTGGAGTATATGCTGAGTAACAGCTTGAAAAACTGCAAAGCCACTTTGTTACAAATCCAGCCAAAGTGAGGGAACAGACTTTCTACTGAAGCAATCAAACAAGAAAGTGTTTCAATTATGTATATTTTTCAGACACATATTACCTTAATATCTCCGGACAATATACTACAGTTGCTTTTACCCTTTCAAAACAGCCTTTTCACTCAAGCTATTTAACCTACTAGCCCTCTAAGAGAGAAAATCCCAAACACATGACCTTTTACTACCATGTATAAGAATCATTCACAGTGGCATGAAACGTATTTCAGACTGAGACTTCGAGGAAAAATGAAAGTTTTTTCCTATAAAATTCCAGGACCTTCTACTGGTCTTCATTTACTTAATTTTGTCTGGAATACTACATAGCTTTTCAATGTGAAAGCAAAAAAGTGACACCAAAATCCATTTAATTGTCTTTTCCGCAGTTCAGTGTGTACTGGTCTCATTTAAACTGATCTATGTCTTATTTACTTGTTATTTTCTCAACAAAAAAATTCATCACAATAACACATGAAGAACTACATATTTACAAGACTACCAGACTTTCCTGAAAACTATCAATTGGATTACAGCAGAGTCTGAAAAAAGAAAACCTAAAGAGGTCACAATACAAAAGAGAGATAAAATAACATCGTCAAAAATCTCACCAGTTATGTTAACTGAGTTTTCTTAGCTCTTACTCATGATTATTTCATTAGTTTTCAGGTTAAATGATTTTCAGCAATAAAGCCACAGAACACTGACTGTCTTACTGCAACAGCTGTCAAAAATAAGCAACAAGGAGTTAAAGCATAAATAGTTTCTGGACTAGAAGTACATTTGGTTACTGCAGATTCTCCACAAAGACAACTCCCAAGAGCTACAGTAAATATCCATAGCAAAAGACCTCCTACTGTCCAGTACTATCAAATTTGACCAGAACAGCAAGACTCTTCAAAGAGCAACATTGGATTCATTAAACATAACTGTGGCTAGGCTCTTACAGTCTCCAAAGAAGAAAGAAGAAAAAAAAAAAGGGGGGGGAGGAAGAGAGCTCTAAAGCCATCTATCATTTAAGAAGCAACCAGAACAAAATCTGAGATTTGATTTTTACAGGTAATACTACTTAACCTTTGCCAAGCATGCTACTTCTTCATTCACTGATTACCAACTATAATTACAGCAACCTGCAGTTTACAGGAAGGCACTGAGAAATGTAATCAGTTTAATTTCATTTTTAATGGCTCCTTTCACTCGGCTTCCTTCTAGGATCTCACATGCACCGACATCATCAAGAGACATGAGAACACTTTATATAAAAAGTCCCTTATAAAAGAAAAAAATTATCTTTGGCATGAGGCCAGCTTCCTTCCCAAGATCTGGTAGCTAATATACATTATTAGGGTGGATTGTGAGCTCTTTCAGCACCACAGCAATCTTAGTTCTAAGAATATTGCTTTCCTTGAGAACAACCCTAAAATTCTTATTTCCTCCAATTTGCTCTGGTCCTTAAAATAGAGAGAACCCTACTTGCCTAAATTTCATGGTTCCAGTCCCAGAATTTAAAAAGAAGTTACCTCACCCAGGCTTTTTTTTCCTAGTCACCACCTATGTGGCTTCATGGCTCTCCAGCTGCATGGAGTTGAAGGCCTCAGAAGCCGCATGAGCTCACAGTGACTTTTTGCCTCATTCTTAAAACACAGTTTTCCAGCTGAGAAGCTGTATCACAGGCACTACTCAATTCTCATAGCCAGCACTCAAACAGGTAAGAAAATAGTATTCTGCAATTCCATTTTCCTGCCCTTTATAGTGCAGCTTTCTGTCACAAATGAGCACGATACAGACAGCTACTTCCAGCTGCAATACTGCCCCTAATCCACTGGCAGGAAAAGAAAGAATTACAGATACAACAAGGTATGGCCAGTTGGTCATCAGACCAACTGCAAAGCTCAGAACAGAATTTCAAGCCCTTAGTCCCATGCTCACATTATTCAGCGAGCTGTACCAGTTCCAAATACTGGCACACAACACGGAAGATTTACATGGGTAATTTCTGATTGATAGCAAAAACCTTCTACATACCTATGTATAGGGATGTATGTGTGTATACACATGCACATAAACACATTTATTCTTAGCAATAGACCTGCCCTGCTCCTAATCTGCTACCAAAATGAAACATCAGTAAACAAAGAAAGCCAGAAGGCTATTACATAAACCAACTGAGCTGAGTAGAAATAATCTGACAATTCAGTTCCCTTTCTGAATGCTTTGCTCACTGGATACAAGTGGAAGAGACAAGCAAAAGTCATTTAACACGTGGCAGATAAAATCCTAAGCCAGCAATATTACATCAACAGAAAAGGAATCAACCTACTGAATAATTATCTCCTCAAAGACTTCTAGAATTATTATCAAAACAGAAGTTGGAGATTTTTTTTTCCCCTGGGTAGAAAGTGGATGAACCCTTATCTTAGCTGAAGTGAGAGGAACAAGAGATCACAAACACTGCTTACTTCCTCCCTTCAAAACTTACTTTCTATGTGATACCCTTTGCCATGGTAAAACTACAATCTAACTTAGTGCAGACACTTCACACATGTTCTGTCCTCCCCTGCCAAATCCTGCAGCAAACCCTTCCACTGATTCTCACAGACACTGAGTCAGGCTCAAATTATGCCTCCATTAACCACTGTAAGTCGGCTCATCTCAAAGTCAACAATTCCTGAAAAGTCATTCCTCCTGCCAGCCAAATGGGCTCCAAGTACTGCTCCCATTTCCAATTGTCTTCCATGCAATTTGCGGTAGCGAGCTTTCTAGATCTTTTTTTCCACATGTTGGTACTAAGCTGTTTCAACTTCAATTGTACATGATCAAATCTTATGAAATCTAGAAAGGGCAGAGTCAAAACAACTAGAACAGTTATAAGATTATCCCTCTGAAATGTAAACACCTTACTAGATTTTAGATGAATATAAACCCACTACTTACTGGTTTCGGCATTTTTCTTGTTTGCTGTAGTCTCCTGTCCACTTAAATCTTCCAAAAACTCTTCGCCCCTTCCTGCCAAAAACAAAATTTAAAGAGTTGTTTTTAAATTAATCAAAACTGAGTTAATGTACATCATAGCAAATAGCACAAATTCAAAAACAAGTAAGCAAGTGCTCTACATGTGCAAAATACACTTTTCAGTAGATAACATACAGAAAGAGCAACTAATTTAGCCAGTGCCAGAATCTACAGGTCCCTAAGCAGTAACATCCTTCCTAGTTTTTGTAGAACATTTATGCAGTAATGTTATAATAAAAAGAAAACAGTTCCCCAAGCACTACAAATTCTTTTAAAGGTCCTGTTATTATATATCATGTACTATTAAAACCCTCTAACATTATTTACAAGGAACATCGTGAAGACAAAAAAAAAACCCTCTAACATAATTTTAAAGCATCAAAACTGTATTTCCTGGCTATAAAATAACTCATTTCTCTCAGCAAAGGAATGATAGTCATTTTTCCCAAATGAAAAGAAATGCAAGTACACCAACAAAAACAGAGTCTTTTCTTTTTAAGCAGAAGGCTATAAGTTTTGTCTACAAGGTGATGAAAGTATTCACTATTGTGTTCTGTTCCAGAAACGTTTTTATGCCTTGAAAAAATATGCTTGCAGTGTTATTGGTAGATATCATCCTACCTCCTCTTCAATTCCTTCTAACTCAGAGAGCAGCCAGTCACCTTGGACACCTTTACAGGAATGACTTCCACATATCAGACCTGTTGCTGGTTCGCAAGGAGCATCAAAGAAGGCACTGCCTTCAAGAATAATATTTACTGGAATTACATTTATACTAAGAAAAAAGAGTGTGACATGCTAGTCAGAATAATCTGAGATTTCAGTATTGTAACTCCACAGCTTCAACAGATTAATAAAATCTTCAGAAGTGCTTAAAAGAAAAGAGAGAGAAAAACAGAATACTTGAGGGCAATCCAGTTATCAAAAACAAGCCTTTGTGTAACTGATTTTCCATTCATAAATAAAGATGAAAATATAAATTATTTTTATATAAAAATTACAAAAGAAGTTAATTTTCCTTGCTTCTTGTCAATAAAAACACAGTAAATATTAGAAACATTTGCACAGCAATTCAAGGTGCACTAGCACTTTATTTTTTATTTCTTCTTCTAATCTGCAGAGATATGTTTGAAAAGAACTGAAAAAACAGATAAAGGATGAAAACAGAATTTAAGAAGCATAAATGTTCTTAGCTATTAAAGAAAACAAATGTTAAGACTAAAGATTACAGAAAAGGAGATCTAATGACATCATTCAGATATGGAACAAAACTGTGTTTAACGAAAAATCAGCCTGAAAACATTAAAACACTCTCTTGAAATTACATTCATTATGATATAACTAATCCAGCCCAACTCTAAAGGTATAATACTCCATTTGCCTAGCATAAAGACAATTACATTCCAGTAGATTTTTTTAGTTACAGAAGATACTCTAGAGAACTGGACAGTATCAGTCATGTCCCAAATGCAGGCTCACTGTCTGATGTGCAGTTCCAATTTACACACTGAGCCAAAGTGTTTCCATTTCTTTATTCTGGTCTGCACAGAGCAGGAGCTGGGTGGGAACTCAGCAAAGGCTGGCACCCCGATCATCAAAACTTTCATACACCTTTCATACATTTCAGCAAACAAAGGAATCATGGTTTATTGGCTACAGGTTACACAGCCCTCTTCTTGATTAACATTCTACCGGTTCAATGATTCTCTCGCTTCTCCTGCCAACCAGTCGCCACACTCAGCTATTCCCCTCTGGAGTTGTGGGCTTCAGGAGTCGGTGAGCCCTGAGTTGTGCTCACAGTCTCCCCGTGCCAGAATTACCTTTTCTCCACTTGGAGCTGATTCAGCACAGTTGCTGAGTTGGCTTTGTTTGTTTCTTCCTTATCTTGGGAGTTCTGCCAAATGTCCTTGTGGCTCCTGAATTCTGCATTCCCTGTGCCCACTATGAATGGAACATCCTTCTTCCCAAACTTTGCTAATTTCCCCTTGGGTCTGAGATGGTTGAAGAGTGTCAAGCCTAAACCTTAACAAGGCAATTCTACTGACAAGTCATTTATCCTTCTAACACCTGGACATCAGCAGTAAGACTACTGTTCTAAGACACTGTTAAATACATTCAACAGCATGTTTCCCTTTC
>VYZT01044284.1:0-32208 GCA_013400735.1 Pomatostomus ruficeps | reverse complement strand
ATATATATGCACATATGTAGGAGTATAGACAGCACCTTGTTCAAAAGAATCATTGTTCACTTGCCTTATGACTTTAACATAACACGAGACCATGATCTGGCATAGCCAAGTGAGAGGTTTTTGCTGTGAATTTGTGTGGATGCATAAAAAAAGCAGCTATTGCATTGTGCTGTTACACGTGGAGATCAGCATTACTATGTGGCTCAGCCATATGGGCTCTTCCTTAGAAAAATTAGATTTATCTGACACTGAAAACATTGCCAGAGCCTGCTGAACCAATCTATACAACCTGTACTGTACTCTGGCAAAGAAGGAATCCGGTCATACCAACGTACTAGAGAAAAAGATTAGGGTGCTTATAAACAAAGCTAGATTTAGCAGTCCTTTATTAGGAACTCAGTCCTTTCACTTCTCTATATATTTTCCTGCAGAGAATACTTTCCCTTTTGCTCAGAACTGCCTTAGCCTTAAACAAATCGTCTATCACAACTGGCAAAATATTTAATCCTGTGGGTACCAGCACAGATGTACTGTCTGTAGATACGAAATTGCCTGTTTCCTCAGCTTGTAAATTCAGAAATACAAGCAGATATCTTGTAAAAGTCAGGTGTCTGCAATGCCAGCTAGCACAATGATGCACATCTAGTATTTTAAATGGAAGAAATGAAGAGTGGGTTTAATAAATACATAATACATATATATTCTCACATTTTAAAATATATACATTAATAAATGTGTGTGCACACTTAAGAATCCACTTAGGAAAGCTGATGTGTAACAAATCCTTTTTGCATTACTTATTCAGGCTCCAATTATTCAGCAATATTCCGAAAGCATAAAAATGCCAATACCTCTACTACAACCAACAAAGGTGCATGAGGATGGTGACAGCCAGAGTTCTGTGTTGCTGTCAGTGCAAACACGTCTTTTGTGTCCTTTTACCACCAAAGCAGGACAAGAAGAACAGAGCTGGTTACAGTCACCCAAGCTGTGTGACACCCTGTTTAAATGGTGGTATAGCTCTGTAGTACAGACACAATATAACCAAATACTCTGAACTGCTAGATATATGTTATGCACATATTTAAAAACATTTATATGATAAATGTATCAAGATAGAGACCAAGATTTTTTTCATTAATCAAATGATTGGCTAGGTTCTATAATCAACTCAGAGATTTTTTTGATGAAAGATTATCTTTTGGAACATTTCTATTGAAGCTAACATGAAAAATATGGAAAAGTACTTATTAGGAAAAAAGCAGTGAATGCTAAAAGTTGCCATCCATAGTAACATGCTCACAAATGTGACAGACATTGACTTTAATATATTCTAGATATATTAACACACCATAGGTATATTAGGTATCTTGTCTAATGTATGCCAAGGCAGGCTTTGGATCTGTGAGGAGAAGTGACGTAATTTACAGGGTTCTTTTTGCATTATAAGTCTGACTGTGAATAATAGGCCAGGTTCATGGTACAAATACCAGCATCAAGGAGCACTTTTTCCCACAATAACTTCTAACAATAATCTGTAATCATCTATTAGGTCCTTCTTGAGAACTATTAAAAAAAAAAAAAAAAAAGCTTACCTTCTGGTTCCCATACAGCAGAAAATTATTTACTACAGCTACTTCCTACCATAAGGAAAGAAAGGAAACTAAGGTCATGCTTTTAAACTGGTGTTCACTGGCTGTTTTGAATAAAAATACACATATATTATTCCTCAGAAGCCATTCACAAGAAAAGGCTGGTAAATTCAGTAAAACAAAACAAAACCAACAGTCTGCTCTGCGTAACACTTAAAAAAAAAAAAGTGTATTGGATGAACACTGATCCAATGATTTTAAAGACTGGCTGTTGCTTCTTGCTTGATTTCTGTCAAGCCTGCAAACACATTTATACAACTTACTCTGCAGCATTTTCCTTTCTAACATATCTGAAAAATTCCACCCACTCTAAAGTAATCTTTTTAAATGGTAAGACATGGCAAAATTTGTTTTCTTCATATTTATAACCACAGTAAATGGCTGATGATAAAATTTTGGTTTTGAGCTGTGTATTTCACAACAATTTTGCAAGGTTGTCATGAAACATGTAGACACACACTGGAAATGTCACAGAATGTGATTTTTCCTTTCAAAATGAAACATATGGCGTTTCATTTTACCTAGTGCACATCTTGAAACAAGTATATAAAGTCTTTGGTATGTGTGCACATTATAATACAAGTATAAAGACATTATTTTTAGTAAGGTTCTTGTGCATATTATCAGCACCTGTAGTTGGATAAACCAGGCATGGTGATGATCATGCAAATTAGCAGAATTTCTTTTCTACATATAGATTAATCTTAATTCCTATTATTATGCAGGAACAATAATATTTTAATTCTGTCTACAAAAAACTTAATTATTTTCCATTTGTTTGTGTTCATTCCGGCAGCTATCAGTTTGCCCCATGTTTACTGCTACTCAATTACTTCATAAACAGGAAATTCAATACATTTGTATCTATTATTATTGTGATGATGAAATATTACTTATTCTCACTGTTACGCTTCATGGGCAATGGTTTTGGCTCTACATAATTATCAGCAGTTTGACAATAATTACATTACTTAAACTGACTTCTTCATTGTTCATTGAACTCCCTTATTTCCTCTGACTGTTTTGCAGAGGATAGAATTCCATATCTTGAACTATGACCTTCACAGTTCAGTACGTAATATTGCCTACATAGACAAGTAAATATGCTGAAAAATGCCTCTTTAATTTTATCCATCATATAAATTTTCCCACATCAGCCTTCAACTGTATTAATTAGTATACAAATTAAGAGACTAAGTAACTTGCAAAGCCAAAAACATGCTAGTATCTTTTACCAAATGATTTTTGTTTTAATTCATATATGATTTTCAAAAATCTTTCTTACCTCAAAAGCCAAAGCAAGTGAAAATACTGTAGTGTCCTGATGTCCAGAACACAGGAAATAATCTAACACTAAAATTGTCTTGAGCCTACAACCCAGATATTTTTGGATTTCAGTTCATGCTCATGAAACTTATTTTAAAACTTTGTCATGTATTCATTGCAATAGGTTATTTTGGTAGTTTACCAGTAGAGAAAGAAAATATCTTGCCAGCTCACTGGTTATGACACCTGTGAGTAAGCAGCACACCAGAGGTAGTGCTGGTCAGAGTGTTGTCACATCACAGACTCCCACAGGGACAGGCATCAACACTGCATCTTCTCCATCACTTCAGTCAGCTGCCAGGGACATCGGAGCAGAGCTGGGCCTTGGCAATTGCAACCAGCTCAAGGCCGAATATAAAGCAGACTTTGACAAGGGAACATGTCAGCAAAACATATGCAGCATAAGAGTATCGGCAGAAGACATACACAGCTGCAGACAAAGGAGACTAGTTAAACAAAAAATAAATTAGTTAAGTGATAGAAATGAGTATGAGCAACTGGTATAACACTGATCTGACATTTCTAGTTGCAATGCCATCATTAGACATCATTCCTGGACTCGGGGAAATTTTCCAAATTAGAAATTTGGCAGTATTGGAACTACTGTGAGCAGTGTTTTAGAGTCACACAAACCCACCATTTGTGCTTTACAAATACACTCCCTGAAGCAGTCATCAGGTGTTGATTTTTTTTTTTTCCCTTTTAATTTAATTAGAGACCATAAGGACTATGAATGGCACCTAACTGGTTAGGTTAAAAACTCACACTGAGTTGCAAGGAAACATCATCCAGCACAACTGCTAGTAGAAAGAATCTTTTATAAACAAAAACATAAGCTTCCAAAAAAAATTTCAACTCTTGCTGGAAGATAAAACCAAACCAAAATAAAACAAAAACCAACCAACAAACCTGAACACCAAGAAAACCCTCTTAAAATGCAAACCCTTGAAAAGTTTCTAGAGCCTTAATGCCCAGAAAGTAGCAGAACTTTGTTCCAAAAATAATATTGCTAAACTAGTTCCATAATTTTGACTTTAGTTTCCTCCTCCACCCACTTGAGCTTGAAGGTTACCACTATGCTGTACACACTCCAGTGTTCTCTTGCATTGCAGATCAGAGTTGCTAATTGTTAGTTGCACCTTTACAGAAGTTGCAGAGTGTTTCAGGATTGTTCTATGCGAGCAGCAACCAAAGACACAGGGAAGAGAATCCTATACAAGAGGATTCCTTTATACAAAAGCATGATTACACAGAGACATTTGACTATTTATCTTATGTTTTATCACAAGTTCCTCTTGTTGTTTCTCTTACATTTCTTTTATATTTGCCTCTTTATAACAGTGGAAGGTAGACAGATATGTTGGAGGAAACCAAGCCTGAAGAATAAAAGCCTTGACAGAGTGAGACAGAAAAGCACAAGCAGATCGCAGGGCTAAAATGATACAAAATAAAAGGCTGTATATAGACAGCAAAATACAGATGAAAGTCAATACTGCCTTATTTTTTCTTTCTTTCCCTCGAAACCAAATTCAGGTCATCTGCACTGAAAGTTTCAGACAAACTAAGGTAAAATTAGAGCAGGATTTCAAAGTTAGGCCTCTATGAAAGGTAAAGTATTAGAATAGATACTGTAGGGTTAAAGTCTTATTTACTTCTCCAATTCTCACAAAATCATCTCATTTAGATGAAATTTTAAAAAGGAAAAGTAGAAGTTAAATATTCAAGGCAAATTACCAACATCTGTTGTGAATGAGTTTTGGCTCTTTCAGAAGTTCAGGGTAGACAAGATTTATCCCTTAAACATAGTTATGTACAAACCAGTTAGCTCCCTGATAAAGGATAACAATTCTGCAAGTAATTTTTCCATCACTTAATGATTTATAATTACTGTTGGGAAAAAGACAAGAACCATAAGAAGGTCAAAATGAAATATAATTGCTAAGAATGGGGCATGCTAACATAAGTGCATCTGTCAAAGGAAGTCAATATCATAGTAGGGATTTATTAAAAGAAATTAAATGCAAAATGGAAAAGTTTTACAAGTAGATTTAGTGTCTTCTTTCAGTTATCATTGAAATTTATGAACAGATTATTTGGCTCAACATCTACTAGCAAACTGCAATTCAGATTAAACTGTTGCTATGCATATAATATTTTATTTTTTAGCAAATTGCTAGAGTAATAAATTGTTCTTTTAATTTCAAAGATAGCCTCTTATTAATTCATCATATTAATTACACTTGTTTTGGGCTCAAGACATTTCAGATATAAATTCAATTGACATGATATATATGTTGGCTGAGCTGATAAGAGAAAAGCCACAAAACAATATATAAAATTCTTCTTGTTATTTCTGCCTTTGGCCGAGTTTCTTTTATGATAACAGATGAAATGTATTACAAGTACTAACCTGAAAGGGGACAAGTAGCCTGAAAAGTAGCATAAAGAGCTTTCCTGTTGATGATATATGTTATGAAAAAGGTCTTTAAATAGAATTTTGCTTTTAGCATATTCTACAGGAAGTTACTGAAGAGCATTGTTTTATATTCTACAGGAGAGTAATTAAAAACATTTTCAGGAGTAAACTACTTTTCTGTCAAGATTCCTAGAACAAAGAACTTCAACTTGATTAAATCTTAGAGGCCCTTTCCACGTGCTTGAAGCAATTTGAAATAAATAACTATTTCCAAGCATGAATATAACTTCAAAACCAGATGCATCATTTGCCTTAAAGATATAATTCAACACAAATAATTAGATACTTGCCTGAGTGACCTTTTTATTTTTCTTTAAAGAAAACAAAACCAAAAACCCTCAGGATATATTTTGACTGATTTAATACCTGTGGAAGAAAGAAGTATGAAGTATATTTTTTGGCAGTGATGAAAAAAGTTAAAGATTCAGTTTATGCAACCCAGTATCATTTTGTCCTTGGTAAAGGAGCTGTGAAAGTCAATGCTAACACTCATATAGCCAAAAAGAGCTTTTTTTATTTTTAGAACAATGTAGAGATTAGTCAGAACACCCATGCATCAGACAGCAAATTGATCGGAGAATTTATTGTGCCCTAATTTAGAACATCATGACTTTTTCTACTTTCATCTGAAATATTGCACACAGGTGAATTCCCAAGAAACAATTTCAACCTTGCATGCCAAACTTTATATTCCCAGGAGACAAGAAGCGGAGTATGTTTATATTTCAGCCTGAATCAGCAGTGAGTCCTGGCTGCAAGGAATGCCAGCAGCATCCTGGTCTGTACCAACAGGAGCACAGCCAGGAGGCTGAAGGGAGGATTAGTCTCCCCTGCTCAGTGCTAGTGAGACAATATTTACAATACTGTGTCCTGTTTTGGACCCTCAGTACAAGGCAGGTGTTGAACACCTGAGTCAAGTTCAGCGAAGGGGGCTAAGCCAAGCTCTTTCCCTCTGGGAAGGAGCTCTTTGCACTGAGCCGGAAGATGAGACACAATGAACATGAACTAAAAAACACAGATTGCAATTTGATGTAAGGGGGAAAGGAATTGTGGCAGGGAGCAGGGAAATCACTGTGGGGATAATTAGGCAGTGGAACAAGTCCTCCAAAGAGGTTGCGCAGTTTCCATCACTGTAGATTTTTAAGACCTGGCCTCAACTTCATGTTGATCCTGCTTTGAGCAAGAAGTCAGACTGGGGGACCTCCCAAGGCCCCTTTGAACCCAATTACTCCATAATTGTAATGCAGAATTATACACATGTATTTTGGCAGAAATAAAGCCTTTGATTTTGGTGGTTGTCTTGACTAATCTGAAGACTCGCTGTGGCAGACATCAGTCTCCTGTTACAAACTGTCTCTGTTCAAGAACTGCAGAAAATAAAATAAAAACTTCAGGACAAACAGAACATGTGACTGGAATATCAACTGACTCCCAGTGCAGTGCTTCTAAAATATAAAGGGATTGTGTTGATTTTGTTTTTAGTTTAACCATTTCCTTTAAACCTACATGCATGCACATGCATATCTACTAGTGTTCGAAATGCAGCCTTTTTTACTGTGGGCTTAATTCTCTTTCATTCTCTTTTTGTCCCAGTTGCATATATCCAAGTCTATTGCCACCACCAACAGGATACAATAACATTGCACTAGAGACACACTGCTTCTCTCTTATTGAAGGAGAAGAATTTGTTGAACCACCAGTCAATTTATCAGGCTGTTTTCAGTACTGTCTTTAAAGCAAGTTGGCTAATTAAGTTCATATGAAGAGGGGTGATACTCAGGTGTGAAGCTCAGGCCTAGAATACTGAGTCAATTAGTTATAATCAGGATACCAAGTCAATTAATTTAAGAAATGAAAACAAGTTCAATTTTCACTAACAATTCAATCTTTATTTTTGATATCTAATCCATTTTCAAATTTCAGAATATACTATGATGTTAAGACACATACAGACACACTTCAATTAAACCTAATTTGAACATTCTAATAAAACATCAATACTAATTTGGTGTTCATTTTCCGCTCTGGAGTAATGAGAGGTTGCAGGCAATTTTGCTGTTAGAAAAAAGTAGACATTCATTTAGATTGCAGTTCAACAGAGCAGATACTAATACAACTACAATACCAGATTAACTTATCTAACTCTCTTTAGACTCCTGGAAAAAGAAAAAAAGGAAAAAAAAAATACAAAAAACTTCATTCAGCATGGAATTAGCCCATTAGTGGCAAGAATGGAATCCCTTACACTGAGTTATAATTTCAAACGGGCATCCTTATCAATAACATGGAAGGGACCTTCTCAACAGGCATGCAAGGTTTGGAACCCTGGTTGTGAAGTAGGAAGTTACGTGCTAGAAGAGCTCTCAAATGAAATAAACCAATCCGAGAAGGTAACTGAGGGAAAAAGTCATTATTACAGGGAAGGTCTATAGGGAGAACACTGAATAAGTAAAGTTGTCTAACCATGCACACTCCACTGGTAAGAGAGACCATTACTATTGGACAGAAGACATCGGTGTTATATTGTTTCATTTTACAGAACAAGATTTTTCTGCAGCACAAGGGATCGACGCCAGATTTATCTAAGTCCACCAATATAAGAAACACCAAATTTGATTTCTTCCATCTTCTATTACAGGGGTGAAATCGAGGAAAAAAAATTCCTTATTCTCATTCACAGACAAAATAAAATATTAGGAGCAAGTCCTATGTCAAGAAGGCAGCTGACAGTAAGTCATCTAAAGCTGTAGCTACCAACTCATCCTGATACTAAGTTGACAGAGATATCATAAAATAACAGCAATGAAATGCCAAAATAGATTTGTGAGAAGCAGCACTGATTTGTCAGGAAGTCAAACTCATGTATCCAGTCTCACTAGTGACTATAGAATACAAAAGAACCTCCCAAAACAAAATCATACTTCAAAGGAGAAACTGAAGGAAAAAAAAAAAAAATAGGTCTTATGTACATTAGACAGTAAGAAAGTGCAAGGGAATTTCTACTTTCTTTAAAAAGATATGTTCTCTTTATTAGCCTAAGGCTCAGCTTTGTACCATCTTCAGTTTAGTTTTCTGCTTTTTTATGTATGCATCCACAAGTTTTTGTGCTCATAATTCTCATAAATTTCCATGAAACACCCTCTTCTTCTCACCTCACAAGGTTTATCATATACATTTGGAATAGATGGTTCATTATGGCATACCTACTTCTTTCCCTTTGACCAGCAACAGCTTTTTCATAGTTCTATATAATAACTGTTATTCTAGTTATCTCTTCATCTTGGAAACAGGCTGGTTTTCTTAATGCACTGTTACAGCATGTTTATGGAAAACAGAAATAAAGTTTGGACTCCTAAGAGTTTATTGATCTTTGTTTTCCAGGTAGGGCTGTTTCAGTGCCTGTCATGCACTGGTTTCACTTGTTTGCCTCTCATTATCTTTACAGACCATAGACTGTTGAATGGAAACAAAGAAATCAAGAGGAAAAAAACCCACATTTTTTCAAGAAAACTTTTCCTTTCAGGTTTAGTATACAGTTTAAAGAAAGCAGATGTTGGGGTGGATGAAGGTAACCTCCCGTGGTGGGCAGATACCCGAGTCTGAGAAACCCAGATACACTGGGAAAAGCCTCTCACCTGTCTTTGACTTGGACTAAGGCAGCTGTAGCCTGACCCTGCCTACCTGGGCAGAGCCCTGACCCCACCCTTCTCTCCATCCTGCTGTACTGACCCTGTATCTTTCCCCACCCCCCCGGTTTGTACCATATATAAAGCCTAGGTCACATTGGCCGGGTCTCTTTCATCCCCGGCTGCCCTTCAGAGACAGAAATAAATCCTTGCTGGAATTGCCAAACGAGAGGGCCCTCTACTCCTTGCTTATGACTCTGCGTGAGCTTTCTGGAACACGTGGGTGAGAATTCAGTGCCCTCCCCGGCACGGGTGGGTGAAAGCGGGCCTGCTTCTGTGTATGGGACACAGCTGGCATTCTCTTTCTCCCCACGGCAGGACAGAGAAGTAGCCTGGACCGCATTCGCACCTTTCCCCACCAAACCCCACGAGACGCACCCCCTGAAATATACAAGCAGATATATAATCAGCGGAACAGAAAATGATTTTCATATTATCTTTTTCTAGTAAAAGCATTATAAGTATGTACGTATTATACGTAATCTTAAGAACACACCACTTGAAAAATTATGGTTTGCTGCTGCACGCCATATCAACTGGTTTCTTAGAATAATTCATGGACTCAGTAATGGTTCCCAGGAGTTTGGTATAAATTTTCTGGAGCATTCAGTACTTTTAAAAAAGTATTGTTAAGTTCAATGCAGACAGAGAGCAACCAGACCATTACAATGTGCTAACACATTAATGATGCAATTTGAAAGCCAACATTATGAACATCAGATTCATGAAATGAATGAGAACATTAATTTATAATAAGGCTTCACTTGAAAAAAATTCTAGTGGCCCATTAGTAGAATTATTGACTCTTCATGGTACCTCCTGCATGCTGTTGGACAAATAGTACCTTAGGAACTGGACCATCAACACTATCAATGTACTTCCCAAAATCTAGGTTTACTGAGAACTTTTTATAAAGTGTTAAAGAAAATCTACATAAGAAAGAGGTAGCTGCTTAAGTCTCCAGTAAGGCTTAGACCATCAAAGTCACTGTGGTTTTTTGAAGAGTTCTTAGGAAAACCACCGCTTCCTGAACAGCAGTAAAAACATTTATTAATTTTAGCCCAGTATCTTAACAAAAATTACACTTCTCTAGCTGGCATCATCCACAACCTTGAAATGGGTTAATGTCTCTGAAAGAACTATACACAAGAAATCCTCATTTGTTCGTGTTGTTTTAATATGCTTGCCTGGTTACTAAACCCAAATCAAGGCTGTAAGAACTTGCATATATGTGTACTTTGTGCCACTTTAACACCAATCTTCTCAGCAGATGAATTTCTGTTGCTTGCCAATTGATCTTGTAACTGATTAGATTATCTATTTTTCCAAATAATCATTTTTAAAAAGAAGTAAAATTATCATTATCATAATCTAATTCAGAGAAGTTTTGTGCTGCTGAGAAAGTCATCAAAAGAAACAAGCAAAAAGGGTCTTATCTTTAACATTATACATGTGCCCACATAATGAGAATACTTATTGTGATCCACTAATTGATTCTCCT
This sequence comes from Pomatostomus ruficeps, assembly GCA_013400735.1. Classification (NCBI taxonomy): domain Eukaryota; kingdom Metazoa; phylum Chordata; class Aves; order Passeriformes; family Timaliidae; genus Pomatostomus; species Pomatostomus ruficeps. Next base: position 21,567 of record VYZT01044284.1, on the reverse strand, counting down.
GATAACTTATATGATAATGAAGCAAGGTTATAGCCTTTGTTGTATATTCAATACAGTAATTTGAAAAGTCTTCAATAACTATTTCTTCATACGTAATGTACCTGTAAATCTGTTAATGGCCAGAGAGATGGAACACCTCTCCTGTGAGAACAGGCTGAGAGAGTTGGGGTTGCTCAGCCTGGAGAAGAGAAGGCTCCAGAGGTGCACCCCTGTGGCCTTTCTGAAGGCTTATAGGACAGACTGGAAGAGAGAATTTACAAAGAGCAATAGAAACAGGACATGGAGAAACAGTTTTAAACTGAAAGATGGTAGATTGTGGGTAGATTTAGACGGGATTATAAAGAAGAGATTTTATTTTGTTTGTTGGGAGTTTTGGGGTGTTTTATTAGCTTTTGTTTACTTGTTTAGTTTACACAATGAGGGTGGTGAGACACTGGGACAGATTGACCAGAGAACCTGTGGATGCCCCATCCCCGTAAGTGTTCGAGGCTGGGTTGGGCAGAATTTTGAGCAACCTGCTCTAGTGGCAGGTGTCCCTGCCCGTGCCAGGGAGTGGGAACTAGATGATCATTCAGGTTCCTTCCAATGCAAACAACTCTGTCATTCTAGTTTAAACTCCTTTTTGTTTATTCAACTCTCAACAATATTTCTGTAAAATATAGTGTACTCTATTTCCTGACTTTCTTCAGTTATTGGTGATGGCATTTTCATTCTGCAGCCAGAGAACGAGATGGGTACATCCATAACCTCATAATACACTTGTAATTTATTAGTCAAAAAAGCTTTGCAAAATAAGTTTTTGGTTTCCCATAGACAAAAAAGAAAAAAGATTCTATAAAATAAAGAAAAAAAAAAAAAAAAGAAGAAGAAAAAAGCATTAGGCATATCCCAGATGGGCTAAGCCATTATGACATACAACAGATGATGGTTAGGAGACAAAAGCATCCTTGTCCGAAATCTGAATATCACTTGCCACTCATCAAAAAATCTGATAGCATGACCAGCTAGCTGTACCTTATCACATCATGTAATTGTTCGTTTGGCAAAAATGATGACATAAAACCAAACCAGCCAAGTCTAACTAGATATGCTACATAAAAAAGAAAAATCTCCAAGAATTATTTATTCTTTTCTCAGGTAAGAGAAATATTAAATATTTGCATAGGGAAACAGAAAACCTAATTCATGTTTTGGAATAAATCTTTTTTTAACAGAATACATCAATAGTAATGGTAGGGGGAATTTTATCTGTAAAATTACAGCTCTGAAAAACTGGACAAATCATAATAGATGATCCTGTCCAATCCTGTACATTCCCTAGCACTGAAGATTTGTGTATTTCGCATGCTTCAATTTTGCTAACCTTAATACACTAGTTATTTCCATGGACTGATAATGTGAATCTTATTAAATGCAGAGGTCTGCCTTGTATGACTGCTTCATATTCAAACATAACATTACTTTGCCAGTCCTTTTGTTTACCTCAGGGAAGGCAGGAATATTTCTATTTTCCCAGCATTCACCGTAAGTAGCAAACACCAGCACAACTGCAGCTGTCCCTCATAGAGCACAGTTATTTCTGAAAGTGCTGAATTCCAGCTAGTGTTGGAAACATAAACCATTCTGAGTAACAAGCCACTTGGTGCATAAAATAGAGTGTGGGAAAAAAGGTAACAGGCAGAATTGTTTCAACATTTAAGACTCAGAATGTTAAACCCTCATTTTTACAGGATAAAACTCATACCCAAGAGAAGTGGAGAATTAGAAAGCTGCGTAGTAGGTATGAGGCGTTTTCTCAGCAGCAAGGGAAATAATCTCTGGAGACCATTTTATTTGTTATAGCCTCCATACAAGAATCAAAGCAGAAAGCAACATAAAGCACATGTACATTTTTGTAAACTATCATAACAGCTTGTAATTACATTTGCACTACACACTTTCCTGTGCTGCTATCTTTGAAGTTTATTAACACTAATTACTGGACTTTGCATCTTACAGTGCATAGTTAATCCAAGATTTCAACAGAAAAAATATACACATGCTGCAAGTGGCTGTTTGAATATCCAAACACATTAAATTTCTGATTTAAATGAGTGGGTAGAATGATAATATGACCTTTTGAGATCTCGTCAAGACACTTCCATCTGCAGTGTATTTTTTTTTCATTATAGGTATATCATCAAGTGAGCTTCTGAAAAGCTTTTTGAAGTATTTAATGAGATATGAGAAAGAAAAAGAGAAGGTAGTTTAAAGGGCTATAAAACTAAGTTGCAGAAAGTATGTTTTGATTTAAATAATTTTCAGAAAATTCTAAAAAACCACCCAAATATTATTATAATGTTCTCTGTAAAATTAAGTGCTATAAAAATTTTGCATCTTACAATCTTTGTAAAATCACTAGTGGCTGGAGTATGTTCAGAGGGCACCATTTCAGCCCTTCTAACTGATATTTTCAAAGACTGAATTTATTCTTACTCATTTAATATTTTAAGATGACAGCACTGCCATCTTATAAGCAGAGATTTGGAAAACACTGCATCTTCACATGAAACTGCTAATTGCAGTTACATCTGTAGTCATTGATAGATCTATTACATCAAATTCAGCAAAACTGCCAGTCCTCCTTTTAGAACAGTAACTCACTCAAACCTAGAAATGTTTCCCATTGGGCAGGCTGGATCTGTAGTCACATAGAATAGCTTTTTAGGCCAACACTGAAATACACTTTGGTGAAGCTAAACTCAAATAATTAAACATAACTTCAAAAGACAATCTGACAACTTTTTAGAAAGAAGACAACAGCAACATAACCATCAAGTTGAAGAAAAATAACTGTCTGTATACCGTATGGGTAGTCACAGATTACCCATGTATGAGATAAAATGCTAAAAAGTCAACCTATAAAGATGCTGGAATAATGGCAAATTTTCAGTCAGTTAAGCCTGAATGAGATACATTTACATAAAAATCCTTTAATCTGAACATTGAGCTCTTTGTTCATATTCTCATTCTGCAACACCCATCACTACCTCTCATCCCTGTTTGTTGATGAATTGCTCTATGATAGTTAAAAATAAGCCCATTAATAAGCAGCTACAGAATATATGAATGTTAAAATTACACCAAGACTCCAACTTTTTGTTGACATGAGACTATAAAAAACATTGAAAAGTAGTAACTTTTATCATCTGTGGAGATTTGAATAGGATAAGAAGTAGCTATTTTAACGACTCTTCTGCCTCCCTCTAAACACTCCAGAATACCTCGTAGAAGAGGAGATCTGGGAAATACTGTTGCAAAGAGATTACTTCAGTTACAGGCTGGTTTTTGTAAAGATTTTCACCATGGCTTCTCACACCAATGATAAGACATAGACAGTGTTTGAGAAAAGGCAGTTCCACACATACTCAAACCTACGCAAACACGTATCCTAGAGACTGGCATCCACCAGTGGAAGCTTCACATCCCTACTTCCCCACAACCAGCTAAATATGTTTAGTCAAGATCAACTCATAAAGGCTTTCCAGTAAGCACTTTTGAGTACTTCCTTTGCCTTAAACTTACTGCTTAGAAAATTACATGCTTCCCTGCAGGTAGCTAACAGGGAACCAAACACTCAGCAACCAGGAGATAAATTCTAATGCCCATCTCAAACAGACAAGAGAAAATGAGAACACAGTTCAATGATTACAGTTAAAATCCTGTAATAGCACACCAGCTGACTGTTTTAGCTTCTTTGAGTCTAGAAGCATCTTTTTTTTTTTTTTTTTTTATATTACATTAGCCAAAAGGGCAACTAATGAACTCCTTTTCCAATGACTATCACCCTGTCACTGATTTTAGAAATCAAACAAAACACAGAAAGAAAAGTTCCATCTGCAGGGCATACATCCTCATTCTGTGTGTCCCCAGTTGGTTGACACCTTTCAGAAAGGTCTCAGTTCCCCGATAAAGAACACTTATGCCTCTCTCTCATGGCCCATTCAGCTTCATATTGTTCTAACTGTGACAGGCAGTTCTGTGCACTAGAGACTGATCCTTTGCAAGCTCTGAATCACAGGACTGTCTAAACTTGTTTTCCTGCTGACATCGTTCCAGGCAAAACTTCTACATGAAACAATATTGTCATATCAGAATAACTCAACAATTAGTATAACACAGCATGACCTTGTAAATAACCAACACGACAGATAGCTAGGGAACACTAAAGAGACCAAAGTAAATTTATTTCCCCTTTTAAAAACTCATGTGTGAAAGACAATCTACAATTTGAATATTTTGAAGAAAATCCTTAAAAACAGAAGTCAGAAGGATCAGTTACAAAGAGTATTTTAAGGACAAGGCAAACAACATAATATTCTCAGCAAAACAATCTAACTTACAATTATTTCAATTAGGGACATCTTCCTCTCTGGAGACTTGCATACATTGCAACTTGCAGAACAGTAATTCTCCATTATAACTAACTAGCAAATACAGCCTATTATTCATAAGGCATTACACTGTATTCATTACTGCTAGGTTGTGTGATAAAGCTAATCCCCAGAACCACAAAGGAGCTCAGAGACCCAATGGCAGGAATGGGAGCACTCAGCTGCACTTAGACCCATCCCAGGAGCCACCTGCCCATCACAGGCCCATCTCCACAAGCTCAAAGGAGCAGAGGGATGCACAAACACAGGTGGGAACACAAACCAAGGACTACCAAGCAACAAACATCCTATCGGGATCCCTCTCAGGATTGTCCCAGCACAGCCGCAGCTTCATTGTCCAGGTGTGAAACCCATCACAGAGTCAATCAGGAGCAATCTGGAGATCTCTTTTCAGATTAAAAGGGTTGCTATCCAGGAGACACACTGTAGGACACAAAGGAAAAGCAGTGCTGCAACACAGGACTTAATGTAGTTTAGAGATTTAGAGGAGGAATCAAAGATGGGAAAAGCCAGAAGTTTAGCTGATTTGGGAAGTAAAAAGAGTAGGAAAATAGAAAGTTAGGGAGATGTAAAGGCTGGGTCACATGCAGGTAGATGGCTGGTCAGTACAATCATCTGCCCATGCCCTGTACCTGACCAGTACAGCCTGTCCTGTCTGTTTATTAAACTACTTTCTACGTCTTTTGTGGGGGAGAAGGCTCTATGCCACATGCACGTGTGACTGGCCATGGATACGTAACAAGAGCCCTGTGCGTGCGTGTGTTCTTGTGGAAATACACCTTCAGCGTTGCTCCCAGCTGAGCCTGGGGACATGGAGCTGCAGTACCCTCACCCCACCCCTCAGGCTGACGCATCCCGTGTGAAACATTTTGCTCTAACAGTTCTCATTTGCTCTCTCCACAATTACTACACACATAAACTTAATGATAAAAATTAGGATGTATGGAGAGCTGTGAGCCCTTGGCACATCCTTGGAGAGGAGAGGCTTGATAAGAAACCTTCCTAAAGGTTACGGTGACCCTTTGGAATACCCCCAGCTGACTAGCATCGGCCCCACCTTGGCAAGGGTGCTTTGCCAAAGTGCATCACATCTAGAAATGAGAAGGAAAATATCTTGAAGACATCATTGTACAGCACTTGTGTTAAAGTACAAGGATTTTTAAATTACTTCATCTCATCACCAGGAAGAACATGTTGTAGTCATTGTTTCTTGAAAGACTTTTCTGGAAAAGACCATTTGTCATACTGAAGGTGTAAGTTCAGCTGGTAATATGCTGAGTTAATTTTAATTTATTCTTTTTTTCATCTATTGTAGACCACAGACAAAGTCTTTAACAACAAAGTAATCTAATCATTCTAATACTTGTAGTAGTAGAGTATATAGACACCTGTTTTCAGGAATTTCTAGTAAAATTACATTTCAATTGCTTCATATAAAAACAAATAAGCTTTTATTAGGTCAAAAAAAATCTGGAAGCACAAACAACTTGAAGTTTTTATATTATCCAGTATTCTAGACTACAAAAGTATTTCCAGGAGGAAATCCATCTTAATGTGACTAACAAGTAAAGGAAACCATACTATGTCAAAGTCAAGGATTTATCCTACGATTCTGTCCGGAGTTAAAGGCAAAGCAAAGCTGCTCCAAAGTACCAATTAACTTTAACATATCCATATGTGGTTCTTCATAAGAGTATAGAACAACCGTACCAAGATAATATACAGCGTCAACTTTATTCTCTAGTTTTTGTGTATACGTTCTCATTTGAGAAAGTGCAATGGTGTGTAACTCTATAGCAAGGGTTTAGAAGAAAGGTCCTCTATCCTTAATTTGTATTTTGCTCATGAATCAAAACTGAAAGTTCTACATCATAGAAGCAACTTTTTACACTAACTGAGATGAAGGGAGATGCTAGTTGTGACTTGAAGATTTTATGTTAGTTCTAACACCACCAAGAACCTTGTAGATCTTGCAGAAATTTCTGCTACCTATTGCTATTTCCAACTTGAGCTCCAAAATTATTTCATGCTGAATTAAAATTTTTAAATCTTTTCAAGAATCATTCTGCTGATTTCAATTTAAATAATATTTAGCAAAAAAAGTACAAAATTTTCTACCTGTGATCAAGGAATAAGCTACTCTAAAAGTGTAAAGTTCTTTGCCATGCAAAACATACAGAATTGTGAACAGACCTTGTATTAGCTATTGAACAATATTCTACAGATGCAAGAATTTCTGTGCTTATTGTGCTCACATGTAGAAGGATGCTCTGCTTAAGTGGGGGTAAAACAGCTCAAACTTTATCTTGTCTGCAAAAGTTATCACTGACAGGTGGAGATGGGGGTCACACTGTTTTTGATGATTGCTGAGATCAGCCTGACCCATTGATCCCAAAGATAAACATTCTGAGGATGTGAAAAATAATGTTTCCTGACAGAATCTGGCACTAGTGAGGATGTAGCAAACAAAGTCTCTGATAAAGAAACCAGTGAGTGATAGTACTGATAACTTATCTAAGGCTGCTGAGTTGACACAGCAGCCTAGAAACATATGATTGACAGTCAATCACTTTATACTGTAAAAGGCCAGCCCCACGTTTGAACAATTGGAATCTCTAACACACCCCTTCTAGGAGTGTGTATGGAGATCCCTCTCTTGAGAGGAGATGGCCCTCAAGGTTACTTGTGGAGGCTGAGGGAAAGAGATTTGCCCAGAGTTGTTGGTATGGCTGGGTAACACCAATCTCTAATTAATAATTACTTTGCTAGCGTTAACACCATTGCTTCAATATTGCTTCAAAAATTAGTGTTCTATACTAGTAGTTATAACTATACTGTGTAGCAAATAATTCTGATTAAAGTATTTTAATCTAACCATTATCATTATCAACTTAAGTAAATAATTTATTTTATTCATACAAATATCTTTGTATTGTCATCCTTAATCCTGTGGGTCAAAGTCATATACAGCCTGGATTGCATGTATAAAAACCTTTAAACATAGACCACTGACCATGTCTGGGACTCTCTAACCAGGGATGGAACACAGTACAACCATTGACTAGAACATTAGTCTCAATAAGTCCTGCAATAAAGCAGAAAAAAAAATTAAAAAAAATTTAAAAATTAACGTTTATAGATGCATAAAATAATGCTTGTACACATGAAAGGTCTTTTAATACAAGTATCTACATATTAAATAGCAATATGCTTCCTTGACTTACTGGCCTATTTTAGAATGAAATATTGCCCTTGAAAGAAGTAGCACACGATGTTATAGTGAGCAGCAGGTGAGACTGCCTGTACACGAACCTCTTGGAAACTCTGTTGTGTTTAAGGTACAAAATCCTCATGCTGCTGCTTCCAATGTCAGCAGGTTTGGTCTAGGATAGAGTAAAATTTTCTCCACAGTAGCTGGTCTGGGGTTATGTCTTTGTAGTGGAAAGTGTTGATAACAGGGATGTTTTCATTACCGCTGAGCAGAGCTTACACAGCATCAAGGCCTCTCTGCTTCTCACACCTGCAGCTGGGAGGCTGGGGCTGCACAAGAGGTTAGGAGGGCACACAGCCAGGACAGCTGATCCCAAGTGACCAGAGAGGTATTTCGTGCTTAATATATAAAGCAGGGGGGAAGAAGGAGGAAGGGGAGAGGAGTGATGGCATTTGGCTTCCCAAGTAACTTCTGCCTGTGACAGGGCCCTGATCTGCGCATGATGGCTGAACAGCAGCCTGCCCATGTGAAACAGGGAACAAATTCCTTGTTTTGCTCATGGGTGTGTAGTGATTTAGGAAGGGTATTCTCCAGTTTAGTGCTCCCACTGAAACCATGCACCACTCGCCCACTCCCCCTCCCCTCATGCTACAATGGGCTGGAGAGGAGAATTGGAGGCACAAAAAGTAAAGATCACAGGTGGAGATAAACACAGTTTACTAGAAACAGATGAGATGAGAAAATGAACACTAACAACAACAATATTAATAGAAAAATTGTATGAGAGAGAGGCAAGAAACCCACATGAAAATGCTCACCATGGAGCCCAACCCAATCACCACCATGCTACCCCAACCCTGAAGGCAGCCCCTTCTCCCATCCCCAGAAGATGATGTGAAGTGGTATAGAACAACTACCAAGTCCAAGCCCTGCCCCTTCCTCACTATGGCACAAATTAACCCTGTCCTGGCCAGAGCCAGGACTGCAAAGCTTTTTCTTTCCCTATTAAACTCTCCTGGTCTCACCCCACGAGCTCTCAGTTTGACTCTTGCAATTCTCTCTCCCATCACACACCAGGGTGGGGGTGAGCAAGTGGCTGTGTGGTGTTCAGCTGCTCTCTGGGTTTAAACCACAACACCAGGCATGACAATTTCTTATTTTTACAGTAGGTAATTAGAGTCCAGCCCAGCCATTCTAAAACATATTTAACTGAATCTTGGCATTTGCTGTAGTTCAGTCATAACCCCTGCTGCCAGCATATGCCACTAGAATGGGATTCATCCAATGAAACATTTATCTAGAATGTTCAGATGTACCCATGACACTTTCTGAAAAAACAGGCTTTTTAATATCCAGTCCTTCAGAGAAATCCTGATGCATGGGGGCTTCTTTCCAGTTCTTTTCCCACTAGTTCTCTCTCAATTAAATTGCTTTTTCTGCTGAATTTCTTTTTATATTTTGGTAGTGAAGCAGTTGCTCTTTGTAGATTTTTCCAATAATTTTATCTGTTTGTTGCCAGGAATGCATCTTGAGAAAAGCAGGAGTAAAAAAATATTTACCCAGGAATGTGATTTTTATTTATGCTCTAATAAATGAAGCAATAATCATTTTTTTTATATTAAAAACCCCAATACACTTTAGTCAGAAAATAACATTATGGTCAGACATTTTAGCACGTCCTGTTCTGGGAAGACATGGGGTAACAGTTTTAAACTAAAAGAGGGTGAATTCATAGCAAATATAAGGAAGAAATTTTTTAGAATGAGGCTGGTGAAACACTGGAACAGGTTGTCCAGAGAAGTTGTAGTTGCCTGGAAACATTCAAGGTCAGGCTGGACAGGGCTCTGAGCAACCTCATCTAGCTGAAAATGTCCTTGCTCACACCAAGGAGATTGGACTAGATTAACTTTAAAGGTCCCTTCCAACCCAAACTATTCTGTGATTCTATAGCTTGCAATATAGTGAATTTGAGCTGTTTCCCCTTATTTCACTTCCACAGCTTTAAGAAGTTTGTCTTCCTCTACAAAGTACATACTTATAAGGTAAAATGTCATTCATGATGAGCAGAAGGTGATACTATAACACTCCGAAAAAAGTACAGGTTACATTTTTTCCCTAAAATCAAAGCCTCTCTATTAATGCTGCAAGAGTCCTGCAATTAATGTGAAGCAAATATAACTCTCCATACATTCCAAATATACTCTGGGACAAGGCTGTTTGGTTGAACTCATTTGACACACTGGGGGACATAACATCCATGTCTGCCATGTGGATCCATCCCACACCTCCTAAGCATTTTGGAATTCATCATAAGTTTACTTCCACAGTTATAGTGTGCATTCTCTCACAATGGGAAGAATATCTATTAAATAATAATCTATTACACAGATTGAAAATTGAGCTATAGGAAAGCTAGGTTGCTTACTCAGGACAGCTTGGGAAATTCATGGCAGAGCAAGGAAATGAGTGGATGCTTAAGCTGGGTTACCAGCAATAAATATATACAATAAATATTAATGATGTATACAAGACCGTAAATGGTACAAGTTTATCCGGATAAACTATTTTGAAAAATCTGATGTTAGTGTGTTTTCAATAATGAGACTGAACATCTAAAGAAAAGGGGGTCACAAAGCTACCATGACCACAGGACAAACAAGAGCTGGTTACTGTGTCTTAAGTCTAAGGTTTTCCACAATAGACAACAATTCCAGAAGCATTAGCAGGTCTTTCACTGTGGTCATCCTATAAGATGTTTTGACAACTTCAAACATTGTAATTCTTGTTAAACTTTAAGGTAGACCTTAAAAAAAAAAAATAACATCAATGTTGTAAATATTTGCATGCTTAAATCCTTCTCTGTTAATTTTTTTCACAACCTAGCACATATTTCCAAGTTTTATGTTGAAGTCAATGTCACATATTTTCCTCACATCAGAGAATACAGGCTTTCAGCACACTAGAATAGATACCTGGAAAAGACCACCATGATTTATGACACAGAAACATTACAGCAGTAAGAGACAAAAGTATATTACAGGTTAAGAAAAAAAAAAAATCTATACTTTTTAGAGCAGTAACATTGCTATTTCTGTAAGAAAAATAAAATAAGCAACCAAATAATTACAATTTGTTTTTGCCTCTACAGAGATTATAAAATTCCAGACACGTTACAAATGTATGCAGACTGTATGCTCCTACCATGGTTAATATACACTTTTATCTTTGTGTGAGATTTAAAACCAAAGCTCTATATAGGGATTTAAATATCTAGTTAAAGATAGTCTGCAAGAAAAGACAGTAAAAAAATACTTCTGCATTAACAGAATACTCCCCAAAGCCCTGAAATGTAACAAACACGATCTATTGCAAGCACCTTTGAACCAGAATTATGGCCACTGCAATCTCAGTATCTCTTATGACACAAAGTATCAGGGAAAAATAGCAACTATGGGAGAAGAACTCATTGCTGAGAGTGAGAGGAGCCTTTGCAAGTTACAAATTAATCAGAATAATTCCCAGACAACATGCTGTGATATTTGCATTGTCAGCCGGTTATTATTATTTACCGGAAAAGTGGGACACGCACACAGCAGTACAATGGAATTGCACTGTGATAGTTGTAGTAATCTCATTACACAGCTTCTGCTTTTTCAACCAAAACTCTGCACAGCCATTGTTTCCTTAAAGCACAGAGAGTGAAAGGAGAGGGAAAAAAAAAAAAAAAAAAAAGCAAAAAAACCAACCTACAACAAAACCCCAGGTGTCTGAATCCATAGCTTTGTGAAGCCTCTGCTTTGACTTTTCTTCTTTTTCTATTTTGTTTTAAAAAATGAGTGTTTTAGCAAATCCACCATCTACATATTATTCTAGAAGCAGTTATGATAATGAAATAAATAATAAAACCACAATCAGGGCATCAGAGAACTTCTTTTGACTTAACATAGGTGATAACCATCTAATTAGGATTTCATTAATGGAAAACATGATCAGTCTTTGAAAGGTTAAGCTTTGACTTTATCTTGTCATCACACTATAAAAGTGTCCTTCACAGGTTTTCAGGTAGCCCAGTAACAAATATTCTTAAATACAGAGATGGTTTAGAGGTTTGGGATTTTTTGTCTTTTTTTTTAATATGTTCTACTAGAAAAATTCTACAATAACAATTAGCAGCCGTAAGACTATAGTATTACACACACAAAGTAACCACTTATATTGCAGTAGAAGAGTCATAACATTGTAACATAGGACTTTACACAAAAAAAAACAAAACCACACAACCAAAAAAAGCCTAAACCAAACAAAAAACCAAAAAACCACAAAACCCACAAAGCAGCTGGGAAATACTTAGCAAACAATGTGAGATTTATTATTTTTCTAACTCATTGTGATCATAACCAAGATGCAGTGCACACTCAGCAATTTTGAGCACAACACCAAGCTGAGTGGTGCAGCTGACACACCTGAAGGATGGGATGCCATCCAGAGGGAGCTGGACAAACCTGAGATGTGGGCCACTGGGAACATCCTGAAATTTAATGCAGCCAAGTGCAAGGTGCTGCACCTGGGTTGAGGCAATCCACAGTATCAGCCCAGGCTGGGGGATGGACAGATCCAGAGCAGCCCTGCTGAGAAGGAACAGCCCTGGGTGTGCTGGTGGAGGAGAGGCTGGACCTGATCCAACAATGTGCACTCAGCCCGGAGAGCCAAACGTGTCCTGGCTGCAGCGTGGCCAGCAAAGCAAGGGAGGGGATTCTGCCCCTCTGCTCTGCTCTGGTGAGACCCCACCTGCAGGGCTGCATCCAGCTCTGGTGTCCCAGCACAGGAAGGACATGGACCTGTTGGGGCAAGTCTAGAGGAGAGCCGCTGAACCTCTCCTACGAAGAAAGGCTGAGAAAGCTGGGATTGTTCAGCCTGGAGAAGAGAAGGTTCAGAGGCGACCTAACTGTGGCCTTTCTGTATCTCAAGGAGACTACAAAAAAGCTGGAGAGGTACTTTTTACAATGGCATATAGTGATAGAACAAGCACTGACGTTTTTAAACTGAGAGTAGGTTCATACTAGATATTAAGTAGATATTCTTTACTGATGGAGCAAAGGTGAGAAGCCTCTTTTCCTTTCCTTTCCCTCTGTAACAAACAAGGTGTTGATTGCACACAGATCGGTGCTTTGCCTATCCTAAGTTTGTCACTTAGATACAGAAGGGAGAGTCTATAGGCTTAACCCCCTACATGTTTTACTATGTAAAGAAAGTGCCACAACACTTCAGAACGTTTAGTTTTAAAGGTATGTTCATGCACTGTGGCAGCAGATGAGCACGTGATGGGGGGTGTTGCTTTTCATTTCGAGACTGCCAGTCGAAGCATTTCAACCACTCCCCAGGAAAAAAAAACAAACAAAAAACCAAAAAACACCAGCTTTCAGATATAAGTATAAAGATTCTCTGAAAAGGAAAGCGCTTACAAAATATACCTTGCAATAATCATACACCTAACCACATCTGCAGCCCCCGTATGTTTCTGTGCATCAGCAGCAGAAAGCACCCACTCTCTATTCACTCAATTTGGGATGAATACTGTAAAAAAAAAGACTTCTGAATACAGCAGACTCCAGATGTTTCAGATTGCTGTGTGAGCACAGAATGAGGCTATTCAGTTTCACAGCAAGAAAGTAAATTACAGTAAATTACCTTGCCAGGGCATCAAAGTGGCACAGATTACGCTGCTTCTTCTATAATCATCAGATGATTAAAGAGCATTTTCCACACTAAAACCTCTTACAAGGGACCACCATTATCCAACTCTTCATTTACTCATTAAGCTACATTTAGGTTTTTACTTCTCTAATTGCAATTTGATACAAGCTCTTTAGTCCTAAAGTGGGTTTAAGAAAGAAAAAAGGTTTTATCACCTACAGAGCAAAAACACCATTGAAGAGACCTTGAATTTCAAGCTGCATAATTGCAATGTGAGTTGTTTTAAAAACAGACCAACAGTTCATAAAAATACCAAAACAAACACCTGACCAAAACAAACAAAGATAAAAAGACACTCCCAAGGGGCAGGAGTGAGGCACAGAAACCCAAGTCCTCCTCTTTATTTGCTTGCAGTCCTTTACACAGGCGGTGTCAGAAAGCAGCTGAAGAGTTCAACTACTTCCTCCTTCACTACAGTAAGAATGCTCCAAAATCCTATAACCTAACATCCGAAAGGAGGAAATGTTATCTTCGCTACGAAAAAACCCCAACATATTAAGACACATGACTCAGTTTACCCAAAGAAAATGAAACTGAGAACTGTACCTCAAGGCTTGAAGGAGAGAGAGAGGAAGGGCTCCGGGCGTTAGAGTGAAGACCCCTCTGCTGCCCCTGGAGGGTACCCAGCTGCAGTAGGGAGAGGTGTGAGGAGAAAGGAGAGGCAGAGGAACTGTTTTGGACAGACCACAATCCCCCACACTCTTCACCAGGGCCATCTGAGGACACATAAAAGAGCTTGGGGTGAAGCTCAGCCCAGGAAAGGGCAGGGGAGGAAAACTGTTTCAAAGTCTGTCTTTGTTTCTTACAACTCAGATCTATTTAAAATGTCAACACAACTCTCCAAATCAAATCTGTTTTCCCTGATAGTAACTCATAAGGGATTCCTCCCTCTATCTAAACCCACAGGCTTTTCCATGGCAGGGTCTCTCCCAGCGGGGGAGTGAGACAGCAGCTGGGTGGGTGTCTGGTGGCCAGCCAGTATCTACATACCACAGCAGAATATTCTGACTCAGGTCTTCAATACAGTCCAAAATATTTATTTTCTTTCCTCCAGAACCAGAGGACAGAATAAAGATATTCTGATTTGTCATCATGTCTTGGACGTAGATAGGAATCCTAAAATTCAATACTTCTGATCCACACACAGGTAAAAAGCAGCTAATTTCCCTCCTGTTTCTTTTGCTTTTACAGCTAATCCCCTTTCTCACAAGTATCCAGATACCGCATATTAACATTGTATTAATATGTTTAGGTCTGTATATGCAAATTAGACTAAATATGATCGATACAAAATCAAGTATCAAAAGCAAACCCATTAACTTAAAAGGCATGAATTTCCAGCAAAAGACTGTGTATGAACCAGGTGTGTTAACTTTAACATAAGCAGCAGTGAAAACATACTTGTGGTAGAGCAATGTGAACAGCTTCAGCTGAAACCAAGCTGAAATACTAACTCTACCAGAACACATCCCCCTTTTTTTTCTTTTAATAAAAATATTGCTCCAAGATTAATTTGTAAAAATTACTTTTCAAATAAAATTTTAATAAGGAGCTAGTGTGAAAGTGCTTGCGAGTCAATTTAAAATATTCTTTCTACTATGCACATGAATGCGGCTATATATGACTAAAGTTAAGTAAATCAGATCATCTACATTGCTCCTTGTGGGTGCAAGTGTGAAAATTTTGGCCTTGCACCTAATTACCCTCTATTTCATCTTTATTTGACTGTATTCACATTGGATTTAGTTTTCCAAATGGATGCATACTCTAAATGCAATTAGCTATAAAGTGCAAAGACCAGAATAAGAGAGAAATTGCTGAAACCAGTTATTGTCCAGAGCTTTGCTGGAGTGTGGGTTCACCATGTTTCTACAATAAAATGCTAGGCCTTCCATTGGAAATTTAGATGCTGGTCAATAAAGACTCCTTTTCTGAAGTAACCCTTACAGATGCACATACTGGTCTTCCAATCACTATTTGAAAACCAGTGACTTGACATCAGACAAACAAGTTTTATGTACAGGAGAATGCAATTAAAGATTGGGTGGTACTTGAGAAAAGGTTGAGAACAAATTACAGCATCAAACAAAAGAATATTTTTAAAAGTGCTGAAACAGAAATCTGCAGAACATCCTTACAGAAATATTTAAATTGCTGATGAATAGCAGGGAAAATAATAAGGCAGTACCTATTTTTAAATAACGCTGCTAAAAAAGAATCTAAAATTTACAGCCTGGTGAGATTTGTCCCATTATTGAGTAAACTGATAGAGAATCTAATTAAAGATAGGATGGCAGAACAGTTGGATAAACATAACTTGATAGACTCAAGCCAGCATGGCTCCAGTAAGGGGAGGAAGGGTAGAGGAGAGAGAAATCTCACACCTTTAACCCAGTAGAGGTATTTTTCTTTCCAAACACACACAAAATGGGGGGGTAGGGGGAAGGAAAGGGAGTAGATCAAAATGGGCTTAATTAACTTCAGTTTTCAAAAATAATATAATTAGATCTTTCCTAAAGGAGTATTAATTTCTTTGTAATTACACATAAGGATATCAATTATTTAGCTTTATGTCACCAGCTGTGTAGTAGGTAGCTTTCTAAGGGGCAAATATCTTGATTTAGAAACTAATTAAGCAATCGGAAATAAAGTTTAAAAGTTATTCCTCAAAACAACCACAGCTATTTTTAAATAGAAAAATCTCATGGGTCTATGCAGTTAACGATTTGGAAACGGAAACAGCGAGCAAATGGATGACATTTCCCAGTGACAACACACTGCTTCTGTTATAAAACAAGCAAGATGATAGCACATGAAGTGTAACTTGACTACTGCAACATGTGAAGTTGTTCCCATTGAAGAGAGGATAAGAAACCTCCAGAATAATCCTTGAAGTTCTTGGGGATTTTTTTTTTTTTTTTTTAACATGCGTCTTGGACTTCACCATAGACAAGTTGATGAGTTTGATTCTCAGACATTAGGAATGAGAATGGAATGCTTGGGTACACTGGGTACAGGTAAACATAAGCAAAAATATCAGAATAATGGTCCGATGTCTTCAAAATCATAAATGAAATTTCAGATGACCACTCCTATTGATCATATATAAACTAGACATCCAGAGAACTGAAATGTTAGCAGGCTCTATCTTTGTATTTTCTGTTCACAGGGACTGCTATGAAGTAGGAAAAAGACTATTCTTCCATAACTTATAGAGAGATTTGTGAGAGAAAACAAGGGGAAAAAAGGCTCCAAATAATCTGGAGATGTTGCTACTGTCAACCACATAGTCTGGGTATCAGAGTAATTATTCTCCTCTACACCCATCAAGGAAAGAAGAAAATCAGCAGAGTAATTAGTTTCTGGGGGTAGCGAGGAAGCAGGAAAGGTGACGCTTCAAAGCATCAAATCACAAGACTAATCAAATCTGGAGAAATAAAGTAGAAACTTCAGGTAATGTTGGGCAGAATATTCTTACAGACAGAGGACCGGGGGGAGCCACAAACACATTCAACAAATAAGAATTCCCTGTGTCTCCCACCAAACACAGATGACATCTTGCAAAAAGTTTGGCAGTACTGAGCAGCCCCGAGGGCCGGGCTTGGCTCTGGCACCTGCTGCTCCTCAAGAACTGGGTGCAGGCTCCTTTGCAGCGCTCTTGGACATGCACATTTTACACAGCACTCCCAGGGATGCTGCTCTCCTTTCAGAGCTCAGCAGGATCCACTTTTGCAATTCATAAATTGTCACTCCAAAAGACCTCAGCAAGTTACAGGAGCGCTTCCTCAAACCCCTTCCCTGCTCTGGCCCAGAGAGTCACAGGGATCTCAAGCAAGAGGAAGACAAGGTGGAATCTGTTCCTGTTCTTAAATCCCTGGGGCTTCATCTGTCTGGATATCTTTGGGATCAAAGGATACTGCTGGGGAAGGTCTACTTATTCCCCTTCCAGTTATTTCAAGTTTCTAGTGATTCAAGACTCACAGCTATCTTCCTTTTCCCTTTTGACTTTATATTATTTTTTATTTTTAATTTATTTACATGAAAGGTCTCTGATAGAGGGCAATAGATGCTCAAGCAACCTGGAAACCCAGAAGAGCACTAGCCCCTAACAGACACATAGGGATGAGCAAGTAAGAAAACTTAAGAGAAAGGAGCTGGCATATGTAGCTCCAAAGTCGTCCTTGATATACAAGGCACATCAGAATCATGATGAGATGAAGAGAAAAATATCCAGCATAAACAATTTGCCAGGAAAGCTAAACTAGCCTATGCTGGAAGTGAAACAATATTGTATGTTCAAACAAACTTGGAACTGAATTAAGATTAAGCAAGCTATCTGTCAACAATTAACACTAGGAACACACATAAAAATGCAACACCAAAATAGAATAATTACAGAAATGGCTGTTCATTAGCAATTGCCTGAAGCTTGTCAGGGAGTTCCCAAATATTCACAGATCTACTTTCCCCTGTATATTTCTGCCTCTAGGCAAAGCATATTGGCTTTTTGGATGACTTCAGCAAGTACTGGAGGGTTTTAGGTCTGTTATTTTTTTCAGTTCCCCTACCTGCTTACTTCACTCAGAATTCATGTGGTGGGTTTTTTTTATTTTTTTGGACATGCTCTCGCTCTCCCCTCATGCCCGTTTTTCCCCCCAGTTTATCTTCTCCAGTAAAATTTCTTCACTTTCTGTAATCTCAGAGGGAATTTTCATTTTCTTGACCAGTAGGATACATCCAATCGGACTAAGGAACCCGGCAAATATACCGAAGAATACTGTGTGCTCGAGAAGACAGACTTGGAAACACCCCATTCTGAGATATGTTAATCTACATTTTCTGAACTCTTTAAAGTAGAGTAGAAACACACCCTGGTGTTTCTCAGCTCTTGAAGAACTTATGAGTTGATCTAATCCTTCTGCGCAGTTATGCTTTGCTGTACCATGCTGACTGCTGGCAAGTAGATCCCCACAGTTTAATTGTATTTTGTATGATAAATACATATTTCTGTTTGTTCTATACCTGCTGTTCTATTATTCTTTTTATGTACTTCATTCTTGTATCATGAGACATGAAAGATGAGTATAAAATGATTACCTCGTGGTCATTCATCATTTTATAAGCTATTAGCCCATTTGTCTCTTCCCCAAGTTAAAGATTTAGTTACTTAATCTTTCCTCATATTGAAGTCATTAAAAAAAAATCTGATTATCCTGACTGTTGCTATCAATAGCTAGGGGATCAAATTATTAGCTTTAATGGCAAGCATCAGCCTCTTATCTCTTTTGCTCACTGGAGGGAGAAAAGCAGATTTAAACTCCAGTTAGACAAAATCTGACATTCTCAACCAAACACTTAGCTCAAATTAGCCAACGTGAGTTAACAGCAAATTATTTTGCCATATAGACATTTTCCTGGAAACAAAATATTCTGTTGCTTAAAAAACCCTTAAAAGAGAGATCTGTTTAAAGGATCACAGTAGTATGTTTTTAAACAGATGAGACTATTGTATTTCCCAAAGTCTAATTTTTAAACACATCAATGTGTAAACTGACTTAAACTATAACAATTATGCTTCATATATGAACAGTATAATTTCAAACAATCTGCAGCTTACCACAGCTTATCAAGTAACTTCCAAATGGAAACTCCCATTAGAAACAAGATTTATGAAAAAGCTAATGAAAAATGAACTGAATTGACCTATACCACAAGAAACCTCAGCTGAGCTGAAACCATCTACTACAACAGTAGTCAGCTTTCATATTTCTCACTATTTCTCAATTTCATACTAAAAAAACCTGGAAAAGTTTACTTCAGTGTATGCAACTAGATTTTTCTTTCTTCCAAAACCACTCTGATTTGTCTGGAAAATATTATGTATAATTTCGTAGCATCTGCATCTTTTTTAAAAACCAGTGAACTGAATTCACTTTAATGATTCAAATCATCTGTAGTATCAGACCATAATACATTCCTAACCATCATCAAACTATTTTGGTTTATTAATATTGAGATTTAAATTATTCAAACAGAGTAGTTAATCCTGCATTTCCAAAGGCCTGTTACTCTACTCTAAGTGTAGAGCTCTTAGTGACTGGGGTTAGGTGCCTTCATGTCCTCTAAGAGCACAGAGCCACAAGAAACATTTACCACAGAAGACAAACTGGGGAGATGGGTAAAGAGAGAAGCATATGCCAGAAGTTTACAAAACTCTGCCATGGGGTAACTAGAAGGAGGAACTAAAAAGAACAGGCCTAAAAGCCTCCAGTAGTTACTGAAGGCACCCAAGAACTATGTCTTAAGATCCCCCACAACCTAAAGCATTGAATACAACTCTCTATCCTGTCTCCTTTCAAAATATGAAGTTGCTTCACTTTTTAAATCACTACGTAATTTTGGGGGGGAAAAAAAGTCTTCATAAGGAGAGTGACATCTAATCCTCACCCCCAAAACAAACCCATGATATCACAGCACTAATTGGACAGAAGATGGATAGGTCAGGGACCTTGCCTTCTCTTAGGCTGCACATCCCAGTTTGACAGAAGTGAGGGGAATACCTGTTGTTAACATGACACAGTCACTGCTCACTAAGTCTCAAAGTTTTCTACAAGATTGGCAGGCTCACCTAAACTGCTGATTAAATAAAACCAGAGAGGACTGCCTTCTTACATCTCATGTTCCTCTACTTGGCCTCCTCTCATCCTGAGTAGGGTAAATAGGCATATTTAAAAAAAAAAAAAAAGTATTACTTTGGCACTTTCAATACATTCTAGACACTCTTAAAAATTGTTCATATTCATGTTAATAGATCAGAAGCTCTATAAAATTTGTTTGATGCAGAGCTTATCACTTATATATGCAACCAGTTAAAGCCCACATTGAATGGAAGGAAAATTCAAGTGTTTTTAACGGGGCTTCAGAATCTGTAGAAAGGATGTCTGCTGTACTCCCTGGAGTGGAATACAGAATACTGAATGCAGTCATTCAGCAGCAACAATAATGAAAGGCCTGTAGTTGTAGCAGCATCATATTCTGATTATGCAACATCACACAGTACAACAGTAGTTAAGGATGCAGCTGATCTAACTAGATGCTAGGACAGTGAAAATGTATAAGCATCAGCACAATCTAAAAATCTCTTATTTTGTAAGTGTTACAGATCTATCATGGCATGCTATGCATCAAAACCATCCCAAAGAATTTGATTACAGGTGAAATATGGAAAAAAAATTAACCACTTCCTCCCTTGCATTTCTCTAGAATATATTAACTAAAAAAACCCCAGATCATTTGAAAGACTTAAGCACAGCTATAACAATACATACTACCTTTTAAGGCTGTGATGTTATAGAAAAGTTGAGACAGAGAAGAATAACTCTAAACTCCTGAATTCTTTAGAAATACAAGCCAAGCACTGTGTATTTTAGCTCTGACAAGAAATTATGTATGATCTAAAGTTTAACATTACAGGAAGCTATAAGTGCAGCAGATTAATGTTGGAGCAGGTATTGGAACTGCGCTACAAGATGCTAAGGAGAAGCTCTTAATGGCTCTCCCTCTGAAAGAGTCAGGTCTTGAACATGAAAGACAATCAGCAAAAAATGTCACAAAGCCCATGGATGAAGATTGATAGATGTTGTCCAAAATGTAGGTTAGCCAGCTAGGTGACCAGATTAATTAATAATTAATGACTCACTACGTGTGTCTGCTTCCCTCTGCATTCACAAAACATTTGAAAGCATGACTTGCTCCTGTTGAAAGCAATATTCCTAGGTTCAACGAAACACAATAAAACCTCTACTTATGTCCTGGACTTTTTTCTTTTACCTACAAATAGGGGGGTGTTTGTTAATAAGATAAAAACTTAGGATGTCTAATGAAATTAAGTCTCTTATCCTTCCTACTTACCACTTTTTGCTTATTCTTTTACAGGTATTAATCAACAGGGATGACATCCAGCAAAGCTTTAACAAAACATTTATCTGTTTATGAACAATTCTAAAGCATGGTTCTTATCACATACTAATTTAGCTGTCTGTATCAAAGCTCAACTGACTGTATAATTGGATCAGACACTCCAAGGATAATATAAATTAGGTAACAAAACTAAGATGTAGCATAAGAGCTTAAAAAAATTATTTGGCACTGTCAGGGACTGAAATGGTT